>CATIWF010193117.1:0-25651 GCA_949630135.1 Balakata baccata
AGTGACATGTCTAATTGAGTAATGAGTCTCAGTGACAAGATCTAAAATCACTTGGGCTAGGTGTGACATAGTCAGTCTAGCGGGAGCTGACACATAGTCCATGCTCTGAACCGAGTGGGGTATAGAATGGTGAAAGGACGAGTTGCATATATTGTTGTCTATGGAAAGGTTCCTAGTCAAACCACTGACTTTCCGGTCAATTGGGGATAATGATGTGTTGCTAGATACCGCTCATGATTTGCTTAAATTATTTGATAATTTAAGTGGCGAATATAACCGGGAACCTAATGGGTCACACACTTTGGTGATGTAAAGAATGAGCAAAATGGCTTAGGATGAGATCCAAAATATGAGAAAATTATTTTGAGTCGGTTTGCAATAAGATCGCGGGAAAAAATCGCTTAGGGGGTTGACGGGGCCCGTTGGCCTGGCAGGCCTGCCAGGTGTCACGGGGCCACACAGGCCACGTGTCAATCTGTCAGATATTGTCCGCTTTGGGACCCCCTCATGAGTTTAAAATGCGTCTAACAGGATAAGGGAACCTCCCCTTTATCTAGCCTAGGAACTTCCCCCAATCTACCGATGTAGGATATGAGGGCATTCCATTGAACCCCTCACATCCTCCCCCACCACGAGGGTCCAGTGTCCCACTGGATAACTGACACACCGGAGATCCGGGTAGGCTCTTATACCAACTGTCACGGGGCCACACAGGCCACGTGTCAATCTGTCAGATATTGTCCACTTTGGGAGTCCCACTGGACCCCCTCACGGGTTTAAAACGCGTCTAACAAGATAAGGGAACCTCCCCCTTATTTAGCCCAGAAACTTACCGATGTGGGATATGAGGGCATTCCACTGAACCCCTCACACCAGGCAGGCCAGCTGGGCCTGCCCAGTGGGCCGAGGCGGGCTAGCACGCAGCAGTACCCCAATCACCCTATAAATTTGGCCAAAATGGCCAAGGCACTATTCATGCCTCTTCAAATTCTTCTCCTCTCAATTTTGATCTACTTTTCTGATTTTCTTTTGGATCTAAAAGACCCCAAAAGACAGAAAATAGACAAGGAAAATTTTTTGGAGATAACAAGAAAATTAAAGAGTTTAATTTTCTTCTCATATGAACATACACCATTGCTAGTACTTTGAGGTATGTTCAGGCCATCTCCCTAGTGGTTTCATCCTCTAATTTTCGCATGGATATTGTTAGAGACAATCCAATATTGGATTGTTGTGGTTTGCTACAACCTAACAAGGTGAGAAGTTGAAGAAAAATCAAGAAATTATAAAGGTATAAATTCTGAATTTTCTTTGGTTAAATTAGTTTTAATTGGCACATGTATAATCCTTTAATTTGGGTTTTGAAAAATTTTATTTTCCGCTGCGTTATATGTATGTGATATATGATCAAAACTCATCACAAGTCAATTTGAAAAAAATCATATGAATAAATTTGAATAAAATAATCAATTTTTATTTATTAAAAACTGCAAAAGAGTTATCAGGATTAAGATACTTCATACAAAATAGCAATTCAGTAGTTACCCCAAGAAACCGATTATTAAACTTTTGAAGTTGTATATCTACAATACTATAAAACAAAGTCACTTTATAATAATGTAAAATCGTAACTGTTTGAGTTTTATGTCTTGACCTTCTTTTGAGCATGTAAACATCATCCATGTTAAAAATGTCAATATCTTATTTAGTGCAAAATGATATGACTTATTTTAATAAAGGATCCAAATCTTCATCCCTCATTAATTGTAATCGATATTTGCAAATTTCAACCCAAGTCATAGTATTTATAATATCCTGATTTTTTATTTGCAATACTAATAATAATTCATTTGTCACTCATAATATGTTATTTTAGGAAAAATTATAAAAAAAAATAAATTTATATATTATTATATATATTTTAAAAAATTCAGGCAACTGTCTATCTATTTTTTTTAAAGAGCCAAATTTTAAAAATAATACAAATTTATATAATATTATATATATTTTAAAAAATTCAGGAGGGTTATAACCCATTTTCAGATAATTGTGATTCTGCCACTCTAAAATATTCCTATAGATACCAAATCAAAGTGTACTAGTGACTTTTTAAATAAAATTATTTTTATGTGCTCGTTAGAGATTTGGAAAAAATTTTAATTGGAGATGTTCTTATAATATTTTAGAAATTTTTTGCTTTTTTGAAAAATTTTCCTTTCTGTTTTTTTCCATATATAATGTCACGGGGCCATTACTCTCTCCCCCAAAAGCGCGCTTAAAGGGGTGTGCAGAGCACCTACTTATATGCCCAGGACATCCCCCAGGTCCATCCGATGTGGAATCCGTGACAGCTCCTACGGCCAATCCGTGACGCCCTCGTCACGGGTGGCCCACCTCTGGGCAAACCCGGGGCAGGCTCTGATACCACTTGTCATGGGGCCATTATTCTTTTTTCCAAAAATATGCTCAAAAGGGTATGCAATGCACCCGTTTATTTGCCCAAGATATTTCCAAGGTCCATTCGATATGGGATCCGTGACAATAAGCATCCGCGAAACCGCAAAGAGCAAAAGGCACCCAGCAATTTTCAACTCTTATAATCCCCTCACTTGTAAAAGCGCATCTCAACCTTGCATTTCCATCTCGACAGAATTAACCGTCCACGTCATTAAACCGCGTCTCTTCCAAACTAACCAATCACCTCTCTCCTCTGCTTTCTATATAAACAATTGCATCTCCACCGCCACCGAAGATAAATCCCTTGTACTCTAACATACCCATTCAAGTCGGAAAAAAATACCTAATGGCACCCAAGGCAGCGGAGAAGAAGCCAGCTGAGAAAAAGCCAGCGGCAGCGGAGAAAGCGCCGGTGGAGAAGAAGCCACGAGCAGAGAAGAAACTACCCAAAGAAGGCGCGATCGATAAGAAGAAGAAGAAGGCGAAGAAGAGCGTGGAGACATACAAGATATACATTTTCAAGGTATTGAAGCAGGTTCACCCTGACATCGGCATCTCCAGCAAGGCTATGGGGATTATGAACAGCTTCATCAATGATATCTTTGAGAAGCTCGCTCAAGAAGCTTCAAGACTTGCTAGGTACAACAAGAAGCCTACCATTACTTCTCGCGAGATCCAGACTGCTGTTAGGCTAGTTCTTCCCGGAGAGCTTTCTAAGCACGCTGTTTCTGAAGGGACTAAGGCTGTTACTAAGTTCACCAGCTCTTAGGATTAGAGTTTTGAGTAGTTGATAATCAGATTGGGGAATTAGAGTTTAGGGTTTCTGGATGTAAAGGTTTATACGTGCCAAACGAATTTTATGGGCATTTCGTTTATCATCAAGTAATGGATTTCTGGGTTTTACTTGCAGTTTCTGTTAGCATTTTAATTCTATGGTTATTTTGATTGTTTTTGGACTTGCAAATTTAGTTCTCAAGACTCTGTATTGCACTGATGATTAAGAAAATAGAGACAATTCCTTGCAATTCTCTTCAGTGATCCCCAACTGTACTTTCACCTAGAAATTTACGTATACTTGTTAATCTTAAATTTGCCGAAAGCAAGGCAGCACTTAATTGGCTTGTGAGAATTCGTATAATGGATAATCAAAGAAAAACCAGGTTGGCTGTATTTTTATCGACTATTGTAGGAAAAACGGTTTTAAACAATCCGTGTTTTGTGAAGATTGCAATCAATATCGTAAAAAATGGAAATGAAATGAAAAGAATTTGATAACATTTTTATCAAGGGAACAATGAAAAATTGTGGAGACATTTCTTTTATTAATTCAATAATACATTTGAATGCATAAACATTCCCATATATAATCAAAAGGAAAATCTGAGACACTACAGATATAGACCCTGGGAGTTTCCAAATCCAAACTCATCTTCACAGTATGGAGTAAGCTCGAATCACTTCAACAATTGGGGCCCGACACAAAGGGCATTTCCCTCCACCACGGACCAACTCATTTGCACATTTTGAACATGTGCACATATGTCCACATCTACATTCATAAATAGTTAATCATTCATCACAAAAGTAATATCAAAAGCAGCCAAATGAAATCAACAATCGCCATACCTAAAAAGCATAGCTAAATATTTTTTACCTGTATAATAAAGAATCGATATGGCTATCACAACAAACACAGCATGTTCCTTTTCTTACATGACCCCATTTTGATCCATCCTCTGATGTCTCAGCAACCAACCCTGTCAAAATTAGATTGCCCATATCTTTTCATTTCATGATTTGATAGCTCCGTCTACAAGTAACATAAAATCTCCGTTTCATAAAGAACACATACCTTTTTCTCCAGCTGATCGATTCAGAGCTGCAGAGACTTCTTGTCTGACAGACCGTTGCAGCTCGAGTTGCATATCCATGCAGGCCTCCAGCATCCTCTGCATGTGACTCATTCCTTGCTGAAGTCTTGCCATGTCTGCTCTCAAGTCATTTATCATCTCCCACTCCTTCCCCACATCATAATCGACATTCAGATTGCATCAAAAAAGTAAATATATGCACTGGAGAATACCAAAATCTAGACAAAGCATAATATTGGAATTGAATAGACAACTAGTTTAACATTCACAGAAAATATCAAGGGCAGAGTAGCTAATTATGAAGTCTGTCTTCAATCAACCTTGAAAAATTTCATTAATGAAACAATTGTACAAGATAAAGAAAAGCACAAGGTCCACAATGAGAATTCTCCAATCTTTCATACAAATTCAGATGTTTAAAAAACTAAAATGATTCAAACAAACCAAAGAAAAAAAAAGGAAACGAGCCTGCAGTTATTGCAAGTGACCGGCACCATGAGCACATGCGAAACAGAGATACTAATTCATATATAATGCATCAGAATCTCAGCTTTCTTCCACGGAAGCATTTATTTTCATGCATTTTATTAACCCAGAAACAATAGATCAAACAAAATGATTAACTGGATTTTGGAAAAGTATGTCCAAAGTGAATGACATGCCTGACACAATTCAACAAAGAACTGAAAAGAGAAAAAGACAACCAAGTTGTGATATAAAAACCCCACTCATGATTCAAGCTTTTTGGCAGAAAGACAAACTCACAAGCTCCGATCGATGCATGCTATGGCGAGACCAGCTAGTGTGATGTAAATCCTGGTGCCAAAGTGGCTGAGGTGGGGGTACAGGCGGTGATGGCAGAATTAATGAAGGTCTGTTCATAGTATCACGCTGATCCTCATTTTGTTCATCTCGCTGCTGATCCTCATCCAGCTCTGGCGAAGGAGGCGTTGGTGTTGGCAAGTTTCTGTGCAGATCCCAATCAATGGGAGCACGACCTTGCCTTTCCACATATGACTGTATTAATTGGTCCAGACTTTCACGGAAACCACTACGAAGAAGATTAGAAACACTTCTCCTACAAGATCAAGATAAAATTTAATTATATGACCAATCAAAGTTGGGTACTAAAAAGATTAATACATGTAAGCTCATTTTTTCTGTACCAATTTACCTGCTCAAAAGTTCCCTAAGTTCCATACTATACACATTATCATCATCAGGTGGATGAAATCTATTAAATCTTCTGATTGGAACAGGTCGGCGAGTTCTTGGAGGATCAGAAGGCCCGTCTGTCCAATTTCCAGCAGCTTCCCGAGAGGAATTTTCATGCCGAACTCTCTGAGCTTCCTGTTGACGAGTTTGTTCACTCTGTACATTACCAGGTGTTTCCTGGGGCCAGTCATTAACTGAATTCTCTTGCCAATTCTCATCCATTGGTTCAGCATTACTGTTTCTCCACTCAATGAATGGAGCGTAGTCTGACTGTTGCCAGTTTCTTCCCTCATCTTCTGTTATTTGTTCTTGCCAACCTTCTCCTCGAATAACATTTTCTTGCCAATTCAAGTTATTGGTAGTTGTATTGCTTGGAGAGTTGTTTGTTTGATCAGACAGCTGATGGATGTCGGTTTCCTGACTCCTGGGTGGTGATTGCTCATTATCTTCATGTTGGATATTCTGTGAAACATTTGTTTGACTCTGATCATTTCTCATATCACTGGCATTACTATCAGGTGTGCCATCAGAATGGCCACCAGCTTGACCACGAACAATAGTTTCCAACCTGGAGCGAAATCCTTCCCTGAGAAAGAAGAACTTGATGCTAACATTAAAACAAGCCAAAACACAAACAAGCACAATTACTAACAGAATGTGGGACACTATAAGCAAGAAAATCTGCACTTCATTAATGTGAAAAGGGGGCCAAAATGCTGCTTTTATTACATATATCTTTTATTGTATTAGATAGGAAATCTAAGAAAAGAAACTAACAAAAAATACACATCCTATACATCTAAGAAAAGATTACATAAAAGATATCCTATAAATATGTGCACAAGAAAAATACGACTGGATAGGCTGGAGGATGAAACAAGCTTCAAGTTCTTGTCCTGCTAGGGCAAGATAGATATGTAGGCGTACCAAGTTTTACAATGTTAAGCTTGCACAAGTTCTAAAGAAATCTTCATTGCAATGATGTTTGAAAAAAAAAAAACCCGAGAAACAAACTGTTAGGTACTGAGCAGCTTTGAAACTGCAATCAACGTACTTTGTAATTTGGAATCGTGATACAAATATCAATATCTGACATAGAATCATCTAGAATTATGACACAAATATCCATATTTGACATAGGATTACCTAATACCCTCGTAAAATGCTCTTTTGCCACAGCATCACCTAGTGTCATATGTTACATGCAATGTCTAACTAGAAATGAATCTACCACTCAAACAACCATTTTAAAAAAACATTCACAAAGTCTTCTGGGAATCACTCTAAAGAAAGCTGTATAGGTACCTATAATAGGATCATCCTAGTATACAATTTATCCATTATCCTCAATAATAAGAACTTCCTTACTCTAAAGGTAGATAAGATTCATAATTATATACAAAAAAGCACAATGATAAGGTCTTTGATGGAATTACGCATTATGTGAAGGCATATAATAAAAAAAGAAAAAAGAAAAAAAATCATACCTTAAGCCAGAAACAGTGTGTCGTTGTCTTAATTGAACTAGTTCACTAGCAGCCATTGAAGGTGGTCTGTCTTCTTCATCAACAGGTCTTTCATTGCGCAAGAATCTACCTCTAAGCAAAGACTGAAAAAGTTTTATATTTTAGCAATTCAACAATAGCCTATACATGAAAACCGAAAATCCACTATGATATGTCAAAATAACTAGAAAAACCTTTTAGTATCCATACAACAAGTTCCAACAGTCATATTCTATTTCAATATCTAAATTGCTGAAGACAGAGGTTTCCACTATAAACTGGATGCTGTAGTAACTACTCACTTTCAGCTCAAAAATAAGAGACTCCATCTATGAGGAAAGAGAATTTAATCTAAATTTTTATTGTTCTCCTGAACTTATTACAATAAGTTGGGGATAATTCCAAAAATGGAACACAATGTGCTGAAGCAAAATTGCTCAACCAATTACTATGAATCTAAGTGTAGTTAAAATAATATCAATCACTGAAACAAATAAGACTACAACAAAATTTAATGTAATAGATATGAGTGAAAAAGCCAAAACAAAAAAACTCCAAACGTTCATTTCTGAAGGAAAGAAAATACCTAAGGAGAAACTACAAGCACTATTGTTAGAATTGTCGAATTTGATTCAATTTGCCACCTTTGTATTTCAATTCCAAAAAGTAATGTACCTATATTATGTCTGAATCAATTTATCTGGTTGATTCTTTCCCATCAGGCCTGTAGGATCCAACATGTCAGAAACTCAAACTTTAAAATCATTTTTAACATAAAAAGATCCTTAAAACCCTCCATCAAAGGAAATTCCACTCGGAATTTCATTTTTTTTAAGTAATTACATACAGTAAACAAAAACTACTCTTGCTACTTTATGTATCTTCACCTTCTACTTCTATTCTCCAACTATTCCAGTATTCCACCAAAAGTAGAGGATTCATACTCTTTTTCTTGGATGCAATTACAATATATGAATCCGGATATAGAAGTATCGGATATTTTTATCAAATTAACACGTCATTATTTTTCAAGGTTTAGTTATTATATATATTTGCATTTCATAAGAATAGAGTATAATATGAACTCAGATCCACATTTTTTACTCCAATCAGCCATATGACAGACCCTGTTCAAGACGGCATATTCTATTATTTTATCTTTTTAAAAAAGAATTATATGATTTTGAGATTTTGTAACTAATCCAATAATTCAATTTTGGTGCTCAATCAGCAAAATGAGGATTTCAAATATTGATTTTACAACAACGAACACAAGGCTGAAATTATGAAGCCCCAAATACAAGTGAAATTGATGATGACAAAGTGGAACTGAAGTAATGATTGAATTGCTGTGCGTCTAGCAAAGTAAATCTACTGTAGTTAAACCCTATCCAAACTTCCTAAAGAAATCAATTATAATGTGGCAAAAAATGTGCAGCAATCTAGAACCCAAAAACAAAATGGAAATGACAAACTCCTCACAAAATTTTAAATTAATTATGTGAGGAATGCATGTAATTTCACCCACAACCATTAAGATTATGCAGAACATTATATAACATAAAGATCATGTACGTCCATATAACATATCAGTTAAGGAATTAGGTTCAACTTCTACAGATATTGAGAAAAAAAATGTCAACCATACAAGAAAATAGGGACTGCACACAGACAAATATAATGTTATTCACATCAGAAAAAGTTGTATACAAATAAATCATAACCATGAATAGTCATTCTAAAACAAGATAGCACACAATTCACAGCCGCTAATACTCTTGAAATTACAGGTAAGAAATGGTATGATTGTATGATATACAGCAACAAAACAAAAAGCATTATATCATATAACCAACCTGAATTCGATTACGGTGAGCAAAATCAGATACAGCCCGATGCTCCAATAGTCCCTGAAGTTCCCTCTGTCTTTCCCGTTCAATCCTCACAAGTAAATCGAGAAGAGCTTGTCTTCCACGCAGCCTCAGCATGTCTCGACGAATGTGCTCCGGTTGTCCTTCATCATGGTCCGCACCTGATCCATTACGAACTCTGTCAACTTGTGCATCAGATTGAGCACTCTGGTCTTCCCTTCGTCCTCCACGACCTCCACGCTGCTGGCTTGCCATCTGCACCCACTCCCTCACAATTCTAACCCTTTCACGTTCTGTTTCGCCAAGCCATTCTCCTCCAGGATTGCCATTCCTTTGGGAGACGTTAGAAGTATGGTCACTAATGCCACTCTCCATCCATCCCCGGACAATCTGCCTCACTCTCTCCCTCTCAACTTCCCCAAGATCAGGAGATTGCTCCCTACTAGATCCATTATCATCTCCACGCTCATTCTGTGAGCCAAGCCGGCCATGCGACCAAGGTCCAAACTCATTCTCACTCTCACTTGCATCCCCCAAACTTTCTTGATTCTCACTTCCCCGACTCTCAGACATGTTTGTACTTGATATATTCGTATTGGACTCCACACTTCTTTGCTGTCTCAATCTCTCTCTCACTCTCTCACGTGCCCTATTCAACACATGCTCATCCTCCAACTCCCGCCACATTTGCAAAATTGCAGATGCCTGGGTGCTAGGCCGTTCAACTGCACCTTGCCTTCTTGAAGTTGGGGATTGCGACTCCCTCAAAAATGAGGAGTCAAGCATGGAAACTGTGTGCAAACCTGCAAGTGCCATCAACTCCGATTCACGATTCCTCCTTTCAATAGTGGTTATCATCTCCTGCGCCTGGCGAGCTGCCCATCGGCTTAAAATGCGCGAGTGGCGCCTCCTCGCAGCGGATGACTCGGCCAAGTCATCACCTTCTAGATCCGACCTACGTCTTCTGCGAACAAGCTGATCCCCGTCCTCATCATCATCCTCCGGATTACGTGTGGAGCTACATGAGGCAAATGACATGCAATTATCCAAATGGCCACGCATCAATTCCTCCAATCCGAGCTCGAATTCAGCGCGGGCATCATCGGTCGATTCAGGCTTTTGTTGTAAAGGTTGAAAATCAGTCATCCTCACGCAATCCCTGCCCAACCTCACACCACCACACCCACAATCTCCACCTATAAATAACAATCCTTCTTTAGCTTCATGAAATACACATAATTCCCCCAAAATACTCCATAACAATCCTAAAAACCAAAATTAAATTTTCAAAAAATATAAAATCAATCTGTATCCGAACCCCAAATTCAGTTTCAAACAGATACCAAAGATTTAGACAAAACAGAAATAAAAGGAAATTATGCCCTAACTGGATTATGATCGATGCAGTCCCAATTCATATTACCTGATAACATTTACAAAAGTAAAAAAAAAAAAAAAAACCGACAAAAAAATATATAATCAAAATTTGACAATTCAAAAAGAAAATAAAAATTAGGAGAGAAATAAAAGAGAGAAAATAAGGAATTGAGGAATTAAAATGTGAAAAATTAGGGATTTGAGAGTAAGCGCGAAAAAGGCGCACCTCCGAAATTGTATATAGGAAGACAGTATCAAATGCGTTCCAATGTTTCTTAATGTTGTGAAAGTGAGATAGAAAAACCAAAACCCTAACTTTTTCTATGTCTTGTATACAGAAAGAAAGGAAGGAAAAGAAAAGAAAAAAAGAGAAAATGTGAAGTGTAAAGAGAAAATATTGTTGAAGAAGGAGAAGGAAAGAGAGAGATCATCCAATAGAATGATATTACTATTTATAAAATACATTAGAGAGAGAGAGTCTGTGTTTATCTGTGTCTTTTAGAGAAAAAAAAAAATGAAAATGAAGCTAGAGTGAGAGAGAGAGCGTAGAAGACAGAAGAGAGAGGAACAGCTTATTTATTTTCTGACCAAATTACGGAATACCCCATGAGGTGTTATCAAATTACAGTAAAAAATAAACGTTTAAAAAATTAACCGAATATTTCCTATTGTTCCAAATAATACTTATTCATTTAATATTGTATGAATTTTAATTATTCTACTAAAATATGCTATATAATTTTTCTATATTTAAAATATTTTTATGTGAATTTTTTAGAATTTTATATATAATTTAACAATTTTTTATAAAAATTTAGAATTTGTAGTTGTTACAAATGATTGTAACTACATAATAGTCAATACATTTAGAAAAATATTTTTCTCAAAAAATTTATATTTTAATTTTTTTAGTTTTGAAAATTATTTTTGAATAGAAGTGAGTTGATTGTTTTTTCTCAAAAAATATATTTAAAAAAATTAATTAATTAAATTAAAAAAATTTAAATATATTTTTAAAATACTAATTCTTAATATCTCTTAAATTTCTATTTTTTTAATTATTATTTTAAACGGTATTTTTATCTAAAGAATATAAGTAATTTTTAAAAATTTTAAGGGAATTTTTTGTTTGAAACTGTAATTTGTTTTTTTATGTAAGAAGAATTATTTTTTTTCATTTTATTTATTTATTTTCTTTTTACAGGTTTGTGAAATGACAAAGGATCTAAAGGAAGCGGCAAACTTACGATGAGTGACACGTAGACTATTTTTTCAATTAGAGTTTTGATTTTTAGTTTAGGTCAATTGCCTAATGCCACGTCATATTATACGTTGTAATTTTATCTTTATTTTTTATTATATGTTGTAATTTTCTCTTAACTCTTTTCACTGCTGTTATATCATCCTATTTAAGTTGAAATAAGGAGGATAAATATATTTATAAAAAAATTAATTTGATTATATTAGTTAATTAAATTAATTTTATTATTCAATAATTTATTAGTGAATAGTATTAATAATTTATTAATTAGAGGTCAAATTTAATTAGGATAAAATAATTATGTTCAAGAATTTAAAAAATAAAAATTAATCTATATATAATTTGGATTCAAAAAAATTCAAATTGTGATTAAAATTTTAATCCTTTTAACTCTTTTAATATATAAAAGTAGCCCCACCTATTTTAAATTTGGGAAAAAAACATGAAGAATAATTTGAATTTGAAATATCTCATCATCTACTTGCTTGACTCGATTTATTTGATATGTTTAACAATAAGTGTGTAATGCACTAAATTAATGGTGTAATTTTAATTTGATTAGGTTAATTAACAAAAATTCCTAATTCATATGATTATATCAAACTAAACTGAATTAAAGTAAATTAAAATACTAATTCTTCAATTCGGAAAGCCAATATGATTGTATTAGTTAATTAGATTAATTTTTTATGTAATAATTTATTTTATTAGTGAATAGTATTTTATTAATTATAAGTCTAATTCTATTAGAACTATATATATATATGAGATAACTAATATTAAAAATAAAGAAAAAATAATATAATAAAATATTAGAAATGTACGATAAAAAATAAAGATAACATATTGTTATTCAAAATATAACAACACTAGTTTTTAATGACATATTTAATTATATAATGGTAAATCTAAATTAAATTACAACTATGCACATAATATATAATTTACATAAATTTCAAAATACTGATTACAAGTTTTATAAGTTATTTGAGAAATTATATTTTCTTAATAATTTTTATATAATTCAATAATTAATTTATTTTAATTATATACATAATGAGTTAATTTTTTTTTTAAATTTATTTGCATGGTATAATATAATTTACTCTTATATAAAATATAAGAATCAAATATAATTAATAATCATTAGTATTTAAATTAAATGTAACTTAATTTTATAATTAAAAGTAACAAAAATTAATTTGTTGGACAATATTATGATTATGATTATTTATTTAATAATAATGAGTTCAATTATTAAAAATCATGTGTATTGAACATGTATGATTAGAAATACAGAAGCATGCAAACTGAACATAAAATATTTATCACCTCTATTTTATATATGACTTTTAATAATAAATAAATTAGTAATTTAATGATAAGCAAAATGAATGTAAATTACTTATTACATCTATTTTATATAAAAACTAATGATTAATGACGAATTTAATTTCTAATAATTACGTGCAAAACATGTTAATAAAAATATAGTAGATTATAAACTATATAATAGCGGTAAACATTTCCTTACTTTCATAATAAAGGTAAATTTTTATAATATTAATAAATAGTAATACGAAAATTAGAACTTAAGATGTAATTACTTATACAAAACTAGGGCAGTTTTTTTAAAAACCTTTTCAAATAAAAATAGGAAACAAAATTTTGTATTTACTTGTATTATTTTTTTAAAATGAAAATAAAAAATAGTTTTTTTTTTCAAAATTATAAATAAACCTTAGAAAATAAATTTTAACTTTTTTTTCTATATATTATTTTATATATAAGATGTGACTTGTTTTCAAATGAAAACAATAAATTTTCACTTTATTTATTAAAAGTTTATCCTTCACATTTTAAATGCTATCCAAAAAGAAATCAAGATGTAGTTTTCTATATAATAGTAAGTAAACATATTTTACAAATTTTTTTATGAAAATGAAAAATTTTAGAAAATAAGTTTTAACATGTTCTCTATATTTTTCTTTATATAAAGTGTGACTTATTTTCAGATAAAAAGAATGAGTTTTCACTCCATTTATTCCAAGTTTATCCTTCAAATTTAAAATGTTATTCAAAAAGAAACTAAAAAGTAACTTTCTATATCATACTATATATAAAAGTGGGAATAGAAAGAGTGAGGAGAGAGCCAAATTTACCAAAAAAATCAACATGATTGTATTAATTAATTATGTTAATTTAGTCATTTAATAATTTAATTTATTAGTAAATAATATTAATAATTCATTATTTAGAAATCTAATTCTATTATATTAAGAATAAAGAAAAAAATTTAATAAAAAAATATTAGAAAGGCATGATAAAAAAATAAGATAATTAATTAGCCAAATAATTTGGCGTTATTTTTTATTTATTTATATAGTATGATATAAAAATTAGATATAATTAACAACCATTAATATTTAAATTAAATATGACTTAATTACATCATAATTAAAATTAATTTATTGGACAAGATTATTATATAAAAATTAAATGGTGATTAATGATGAGTCTCATATCTAATAATCACGTACAAGATACGTTAATAAAAAAACTAGTAATATTAAGTAAACATATTTTACAAATTTTTCATGAAAACGAAAAATTTTAATTTTTTTTAAAATTCGAAAATGAAAACAGAAAAAAATTTCTAAAAACAAACACACTAGACATATCTCTCAATTCTTACAAATATCAATTAAATCACTTTTGATTGGCTAAGCTCTTAAATTTTTGATATTATTGTACTGTCTATGAAAAACTATTTCCAATTTACTTGTATTGAGTTCGAGTCTAAAAATATTTCTCTTTTTTTGGAACTTTTATTAAGTAGCAATTATTCAATACAATTTTCACTAATAGGGGAGACAAAACTCCAAAAAAAATCTAACTAGAAACCATCCTAACCCAGGAAATTCCCATGGCATCCTCTGTCAACAATGGATAGCACTCTATAGGAGGATCCCCCAAATTTGCCAACTCTGCTCCGTCTCCAAGACAATATTGACAAGACAATCAGCCACCCTATTCCCTTCTCTATACACATGGAAAATTCTCACAATCCAATCTATGGCCAACAAATCACAACATTTACGTAACACAGTTCTATAACCATTGGCAGAGACATCACCCTTCTTAAGCAAGTCACACACCAAAGACGAATCCACCTCCAGGTGTACCTTTCTAACTCATATCTCCCAAAGCTCTAACCCTTTAAAACAGTCCAAATCTCAACTTGAACGGTAGAGTACCAACCAATTTTAATTGAAAAACCTTTAATCTATCTACCATTGACATCTCTAATAACACCACCCCTAGCGACCAGACTCAGATTCCCAATCGTAGCACCATCTGTATTCACCTTATACCAACCCACATCTGGCTTATCCTAACCAACCCAAGCAGCACACTACTGATTCTTTCCCCTGTGAATACTGATGACATTAGAGAACCTTACTAGACTAGTGTCCCAGGATTTCGCGATTCGCTGGGTCGGCTCCCACGATTATAATCCATCTATACTAGATAGAGGTGCCATAAAGACCATAATGGTATCCTTGGATCCTACGATCCCTAGATCCTGATACAATCCTACTACTAGAGTAGCGTCTTAGGATCCCGCGATCCGTTGAGTTGGATCCCACGATTACGATCCATTTATACCACATGGAGGCGCCATAAAGACTATAACGGTATCCTTGGATCCTGTGATCCCCTAATCCTGATGCAATCCGAGTGAAGTCACTAAGATAAGATAAGGTCCTAAGATCTCGTGATCCGTAGGTCTTATGACCCCGCGAAACAACAACGTTGACCCATGTGATCCCTGATCCGAAGATCCTTAAGGAAGATAAAAATACCACACAGCCATAGTGCATTGGGCAGGGCATTGACATGACAAGTAAGAAATATTAAATGAGCACGCAGCTCAAGCGTGGTGCCTGATGACTAACGTGGCCAGCAAGCCGACTTGAGCCATAATATGCTAGAAGGGGATCAGACGTTTGACAAAGGAAAATGTTATAAAAACCCCATATAACATCCCCAAAAGACAGGTTAACTCTTGATCTCTCTAGCTATCTCTCCTTTTCTTTTCATCCTCCTACTGACTTAAGCATCGGAGGGGCTTCACTAGACTCTAACTCCGGTCTAGTCTTTTTGTTTCAGCTGCGTATGATCCATCAGCTACGAGAGATGAAAGTTATCATTTGGTGCGGTGAGCATGGACCATGGCTGACGAAACACCCATATGAGTAATGAGTTCAAAGGCCTTGGACGGAACTCCCCAGTTCACCATCGCCAACCCCAGGAGCACCATTGTGTCTCCTCGTAACTTGAGTCCTACCCTTAATCATCTTACTACAGAACCTGTACCCAACCCTGCCTGTAACCTTTCCCATATTCTACAACAGCTTACAACTACCATTAATGAAATGAAACAGGACATAGCCATACTTAAACACCAAACACCAACTTCTTCCTAGCATCCTCTAGATGAGCATGAAGAAATTTCCACCTCTATTCGAGAAAGGTCTTTTGCCAATGCACTTACTCATTAGACTCCACTTGTTGCCCAAAAAATATTCATACTAAAACCGACCTGTATCATACAGTAAAAAATCTCCTGAAATAATTTCAACCCTTATCCGGAGACTTCGATTATAGTCTCCGGAACACTTCACCTCTGGCCGATCATTTATTGGAAAATCCTTTTCCAGACATCAAGTTGTCGTGCCTACCCATATACGATGATTCTGGAGGATCCTGAAGCCACGTCTCTCAGTTCACACCACAATGGCTTTATACACAAACCAAGACTCGGTATTCTACAACGTTTTTCCCACCACACTAGTCGGCTTAGCCCAATAATGGTACCAAGGCCTCAAACCGAGTTGCATACACTCCTTTGAGCAATTAACCTAACTTTTTAATACGCGATTTGTCACCAGCATGTGTATCTGCAAGATCTCAGCGGATCTCCAAAAAGTGTATCAAAAAAGGGAGGAATCACTAAGGGAATACGTGGAGCGTTTCAATAAAGAGGCATTCTTAATAAAATATTTGGATCATAGTGTGGCAATTAGAGCATTCAAAGTGGAAACCACATCCAAGCTTCTATACAACTCACTGAACCTGGAATGACCCCAAACTTTCATCGATCTCATGATCTGCGCTAGGCAGCACATCCAGCTGGACGAAACCATGAAAGTAGATGGGGATGCCCCCGAATTGTAGATACCATCAATAGCGCGATCTTTTGACGGACATGATCTTCTCCCCAGGCCTAGCCACTCCAGTAGAGGTGAACGGCATGTTCAGCCTCTGTATCGAGTATATCCAGAGCGAAGAAGGGGATATCAAGATCGTCCCCATCCCTTTGAAAGAAAATACACTCCTCTAAACGTCTCCAGAGGGGAAGTGTTGATGCCTGCTAGGCATACTGGAGAATCCTTGAGGTGGCCCGGAAAGCTGAATCCCAAGCATCCTGAGAAAAGAGACCAGAATAGATACTTTGATTTTCACAGGGATCACGATCATGATATAGAGGAATGTTGGCAACTTTGGGAAGAGATTGAATGCCTCATACAAAGGGGATCGCTGAGGCAGTTTATGTGTTCAAAGGCCTCTCACAAGAAGCCAGGGCCATGAATGTCCTCACAACTTGAAGTCAAGCCAAATACGCTAAGGGAGAACCATCGGCTTTGATCAATATCATTATGGGTGGAATCAATCTGTCTAGAAAGGTATTCGGGAAGCAGAAGTGAGGTGTTCATATTGTCAGCGGCTAAAGCCATCTGGCCCCAATCACTTTCTCTTCTCAAGACGGTCTTTGGCTGCCTTAAGGTCACGACGATGCCCTGGTTATCGATGATCATATCCACAACGTACTAGTAAAAAAGATCCTAGTTGACAATAGAAGCACAGTAAATCTTATGACGCTCAATGTTTTTTGTGCATTGAAGGGATCCATCCCAAACCTCAAACCAGTCTCTGTGCCACTTGTGGGTTTGGGAGGATAATCGGTCCCAATCGAGGGATCAGCGTGACTAATAATACAGATCGGTACAGATAAAAGGTACAAAGATTTTTGCTCGAATTTCATGATTGTGGATATACCCTTCCCTTACGATGCAATTTTGGGATGACCATTCCTCCACGACTCTTGTGTATCCACAAACATCAGATATCTAACCATAAAGATCCCTACCAGCCAGGAGGACATTGTGGTTAAAGGGGATAGATAAACAGCCAGCGCAGCTTGTGTAATAGCACTTAAGGGGGTCACAAAAATGCTGACTGTGGAGACCATCACCAAAGAACCCACAATAGAGGGCTCGACGCCTATAGAAGACTTCGAGTCAGTAGCCATTGACCAAGACAGGTGTGTTTAGGTGGGAGGGAGCTTTGAGAATGATGTCAAAGATGAGATCCTCTCCACCATAAAAGAGTATTCAGATGCCTTTGCTTGGGTCTCATATGATACTCAAGGAGTAAGCCCCGAGCTCACCACTCACTACCTAAATATCAACAAACAAGCCAAGCCAATCAACTAAAAAAAAAAGACAGCATGCTCTAGACCGGCAGGTGGCAATATCTGATGAGATAGATAAACTTCTTTAGGCAGGATTCATCAGAGAAGCACACTACCCTGAGTGGGTCTCAAATGTGGTAATGATAAAAAAGCCAAATGGGAAGTGGCGAATGTGCGTGGATTTCACTAACTTGAACAAAGCTTGCCCAAAAGATCTATATCCTTTACCAAGCATCGACCAATTGGTTGACTCCACGGCAGGATATGGGATGTATACATTCGTCGATGTATACGCTGGATACCACCAGATACCGATGGATCCTAAAGACCAAGAAAAAACCACATTCATCTTAGACCGAGGCCTCTACTACTACACGGCCATGCCTTTCAGTCTAAAGAATACGGGTGCGACATACCAGCGATTGATGAACAAAATATTCAAAGATTAGATCGGCAAAAGCGTGGAAGTGTACATCGAAGATATGATCATCAAGAGTGCTACAACTCAAGATCACCCAAGAGACATCGGGGAAGCACTCTCCCTTCTCAGAACAAACGAGCTCAAACTAAATCCGGAGAAGTGTGTCTTCAGAGTACGATCTAGAAAATTCCTAGGATTTATGATCTCTTAGAGGGGCATTGAAGCAAACCCCGAAAAGACACAAGTAGTGATAGATATGGTCCCTCCAAAGACTATAAAAGATGTTCAAAAACTTAATGGAAGGATTACCGCCTTAGGGCATTTTATATCATGCTCCACCAAAAGTTGCTTGCCGTTTTATAACGCCATTAAATGCCTAAAGAAGTTAGAATGGAACGAAGAATGTAAAAAATGCTTTTGAGAGTTTAAAAGCCTTCCTCTAGTCCCCACCTCTCCTTAACAGACTTGTGGAAGGTGAGGATTTATTCCTCTACCTCTCCATAACCCATGAGACCATAGGTGTTGTGCTGGTCTAAGAAGAAAAAGGCGAGCAGTATCTCGTTTATTATTGCAGCCATGTCCTGAAAAGGGCAGAGACACGGTATTCCAAATTAGAAAAAATGGCATATGCCCTGTTTCTGATAACAAAGAAGCTTCGCCCTTACTTCGAGGGTTTCCAGATCATAGTCTGGCTAGATCATTCCTTCAGGAAAATCTTTCACAAGGCAGATACTACCGGATGAATAATGGAGTGGGCCACTCAAATCGGCAATTTCGGTGTTCAATATGAACCCAGGAAGGCTATGAAAGCACAATCCTAACTGATTTCATAACGAAGTGTAGCATAAAGGATCACGAGGAGGAAAAATCGAATGGAGAAGCATCAACGTTACTCTCAACAGCCTCCCAAATATGGCAGCACTCAGCTGTAAGTGTCAAAATAGGCTTCACTATACAATTAACATCAACAAAATCTCCTTGAAACACCCTTTGATTTCTCCTCTTCCATAACTACCAATAAAGCCGTAACAAAGAAAGAAGCCCAATTAAAATCAACCTCACCCCTTTTAATCCTCAATAAATTACCTCGCAACCATTGTTGAAGACTAAGAGAAGTCTCAGCCTGCATTTCATCAACTAATAGAAATTTGTTCCAATAGGAACAAGTAACATAACAATCTCTTAAAACATGGATAACATTCTCAACAGAATTTGCACAAACATCACAACAAAGATTAGCCACACAACCATTCTTACATTTTTCAAAATTAGTCATAATTTTTTCATGAGCCGCAAGCCACACAAACAAACAACTACATTGACTAGCTTTAGTCTTCCAAATCAACTTCCACAAATCATCAGATCTACTATCACTAATATTCAATACAATTTATGTGCAAAAAATAATTACGAAAATTATAATATCTCTACGTTGAATTTTTTCATGAATTGGAATTTTTGAATAGAATAGAAAAATAAAATTTGAGGAATAAGGAGTAAGAGAACACAATTGATTTATAAAGGTTTAGCCCTCTTAGCCTACTCGTCTCTCCAATCTCAGTTGAGAGTTTTAATCCACTATCAATCTATTTCAAGATGTAGATTAAACCCTTACAAGCTTAAACAAGCTACCTAAGTGTTTTAACCCAAGGCTCACACTCAAACCCTTATATGAATTTCAATCCCCAATCTAATACTCTCAATCTCACTATTGAGCTATCAATTGCAAGAAAGAAATAACTCAATAACCTAAAGAACTCAAGAACACTCGAGCTCTTGAAGAAATACAAAGATAAAATAATTGAGAGAAAGAGAAGTAGCTGAAAATTTAATGTACAATGATGATTCGAAGTAATTTGCACTTAATCAATTATTTTCTAACCCCATACAGTCATAAATGAGAAGTATTTATACTCCCTTGAAGTATTATAGCCGTTGAGGGTGCATTTATTGCATTTATAGTTGTTGAATTACCTCATTAATAATGTATATGCCTAGATTCACGGTCATGACACATCTACTCATGGTCATGAAGCATTTTGGTACTTAAAAATTGAGTTTCCTGCTCAACTGTTGTGGTTATGAAACATTCTTTCACCATCATAAAGGGTGCCTTTCACGGCCATGACACTTGACTTAGTGGTGAAGGCTGGCCATGAAGACTGTTGGATCATTTGGACAAAGCTTTTCACAGTCATGGCACAATTTTTCACGATCATGACAAAATCTTGGTAATGAAGCTTGGTTGTGAAGCCTAACCTTCATGGTGATGACAGAGTCCTTCATGGTCATGAAGCCAGGTGGTGAAGCCTTTCTTTTCAAGATTTTCAAAGCTCTTTAAATGTTTGACTTGATTATAATTGACCTATTTAAGACTTAAAACACTTAAAATAATTAAATCCATTGCATAATTATTTGTTATCATCAAAATGATGGAAATACCCCTTAAGGTTCAACAATCTCCCCTTTTTTGATGGTGACAAATAATTAAGCAATATGGCTAAGGAGAAAAATTCTCCCCCTCAGCAAATGCTTATAAATAATAACATTTGAGGTAAATAAACAGGCCATTATATTTAATCACATGAACTAAAGTTCATAAAACATTGAAGCCAAATATCATGAGGTAAAGATTAGTGTGTTAACATATTGATATGATTATCATGATTAGCCACATATCCAAATTCTCTCCCTTTGGCACCAATAAAAAGAACCAAAGCTAAGAGGAAGAAATGAACATATGCAAACAAAATATAAATGTGTCCCATAAGTAGTTAAGTACAATTATCAAGTGTTTGTATCCAAAGAGAAGAAAAAGATAAATGTCAAGCACGACTAAGGAAGAGGATGGCGATCACGGAGAGCCGCAATCTCCGACTCAAGAGCAAAGCGAGTCTCAATTCGCTCCTCAAAGGCTCTCAAATGATCAAAGAACTATTGTGTAAACATATCAAAGTGCTGATCGAATGGGAGATAAGCTGTTGAACCATATCAGGTGTGGTGGCGTCTGTATCACCAAGAGTCTCTCCACTAGTAGTCTCATCCATATCATGAGGCTCATTACCCTCAGGTGCCTCAGGCCTAACTCTCTTCCTAGTCCTGCCACGCCAACTAGCCTTAAACTCAGCATAATCATCCTTAGCCAAAATAATATGATCTACATGATCATTAAGCCTGAAAATGTATCTCCCCTCTAAATGTGATCCTAACTACTACTCCCATCTAGACCAAAGAATCAATATCTAACTTATCCAAAGGAGAGGCTGGAATGGGCTCATAATCTATGCTATCAAGATCAATCAAACCTAGGGATATAGCTAAGTGTGTCACATAACTCCCTATAAGAATCTCACAAGTAGTCTTAGTGGTAATCTGACACAGCTGTGCTGCAAACCATCTACTAACTACAATAGCCTTATTGTTCTTAGCATAATAGAGGAAAAGTAATTCAGATATCATAATAGAACCATTGCTATCACCTCAAGCAAAAATACTATAAGTCAGAACATGATGCACATATTTCAAAGCAGTAGACTTAATATAAGTGCTCTTAGCTAACTTAACATCCTAAGCACAACCAGTGGCAATAGAATGCCAATCATTAAGAGGGAAAAAACTCCTTATCATCAAATTGATTTAATAGACCCTTAGTAGGCAATCTAAAAATCTCAGCAAAAGTAGCAGCAGATAATCTATGACTTTTTTCTTTGAGCCAAAAAGATAAAGTCCCTACTGAGTTTAGATTCACAGTACTCAAAAACTCCAAAGTTAACTCCCTAAAGCTAGGTCTATATATATCAACAAAATCCAGCTTTTATAGAGTAGATAACAGAGACCTAACTTCTATTCCTATCCCAATAACCCTCACAATTTCCCAATCAAAAGATCTAGAATTAACAACAGGGCAAATTCTAAGAGCCTTGTACCTCTGATGGGCAGTAGAAGGTATAATCTAAAGCATAGGGTCACCAAGGATCCTGCTTTTGCCAGCAGTAGATTTTAGTCTACTTTTGCCCTTAGAAATTCTCCTTGAGAAGCCATAAGACTCAAAAAAGGATAAAGAAAAGAAGATGTAAAAAAGTGAAGAAAACCATGAAAGAAAGGTTGAAACTTGTACTAGGCACAAGAACCCGAAATACCCGCTTGAACAAAGATGTGATTTTTGAAGAAAAAAAAAGGAGAAAACATATCTATATGGAGATTAATGAAAGAAAACAAGCTTAGATGATGAAAAAGTGAAGAATGGAATGAGAAAATGAGAGAGAAGAGAAGAGATAGTGAACCTAAAAATGACCAAAAGATGCGATTTTTGGTGAGAAAAGTTGAAGAAATCGTGTTTAATAGAGAGAAAAGGTAGAAAAGTAATAAATTTCAAGGAAATAGAGAGAAAAAGGTAAGGAAATGAGGGAAAAATGGAGAAGAAAGAGAGAGAATGAGAGGGGCAGGAGGTTGAAGATGAAGTGGAGAGGAGAGGAGAGAGAAAAAAAGAAAAAAAAAAGGCTGATTGTGTTTCACGGCCGTGATAGTAAACTGTCACACCCGTGAAACATGGATTAACGGTCAGCTGGCCGTGCTGCTTGCTGAATCACTAGTTGATCCGGCCCTTATGTCATCGTTTCATAACCATGACATTGACCGTGAATCACTGTTGTGGAGGCCATCAAAGGGGTGTAAAACACTGAAAAAGAGGAATTTTTGGGGCACAAAGAGCACAAATCAAAAGAGTATGATTTTGGACACAAGATTGCACTCGAAAAAAAAAAATCATATGGGACTAAAAATAAATGTATGATTACCATCATCAAACATCAAATAACACTCAAGTTCACAATTATGCTAAAAATTAAGGAACATCACAAAGAACTACCATCTAACTTGTCAATTTCTCTTTTAATGAAATTCAATCTTTTCTCATAAAGAGGTTTAGTAAAGATATCAGCAAGTTGGTTGGTGGTATCAATAAATTCAAGTATAACATTACCTTTATTCAAATAATTACGCAAGAAATGATATCTAATATCTATGTGTTTGCTCCTTGAATGTTGAATTGGATTCTTAGAAAGATTAATAACACTCGTATTATCGTATTTAATAATAATGTTATTAAGATCCAATCCAAAATCCTTAAGTTATTGTTTTATCCATAATAGTTGAGTACAACAACAACCGTCGGTAACATATTCAGCTTCTGTGGTGGATAATGCCACAAAATGTTTCTTACTAAACAAAGACATAAGGGAGTTTCCCAAAAATTGACAAGTATCTGAAGTATTTTTTCTATCAAGAATACTCCTAGCATAATCTGCATCCGAATAAGCCACAAGATAAAATGGCATGCACTTAGGATACCATAAGCCTAGATATTATATGCTAATTAAATACTTTAATATCTTTTTAACAGCATGCAAATGTGACTCTTTAGGATAAGATTGAAAATGTGCACATAAGCATACGACATACATAATATCGAGTCTACTTGCGATAAGATAAAGAAGGCTACCGATCATACCTCGATATTTCTTTTCATCAACTTATTTACCGTTCTCATCTTTGTTAAGTTTAATGGTGGTATTCATAAGAATCTTGCTTGCCGTAGCTCCATCCATCCCAAACCTTCTGAGCAAATCTTTGATGTACTTAGCTTGTTTTATGAAGATCCCTTATGGATATTGTTTGATTTGTAGAGAGGAGTTTTGGACTTGGAAGTGGAGTTAGTGTAGGCAACTGACAAAGAATAAGAAGAGGAAGAAGAAGGGGTGAAAACCAGTTGAGGCTTCGAGAGAAAAAGACAAAGAAAGGGTTTCTATAAGATTGTGGAAAAATGTGAGTTTATATAGTGGGGTTCCAGACACGAGTGTGCACAAAGTGCATGATCATGTACTTTGAATATATACTAGGACTCACACTCCACACATGTTTTTTTTATTACATGGGCATGTATAAAGGCACGGGCGTGTCCAGTAGCTTTATAACCAGCAGGTTTCACGGTCATGTGTAAGGGCATGAACGTGTTTGATAGCTACATAAGCTGCCTTCCCTTTTTCTCAAATAGGCGTGTAGCAATACATGCTCATGAACAGTGCTATGTCTACTTTCCTACTCAATTTACACACGTGCATGTTGCCATACACGCTCGTGTTCATCATTTGATGTCATTTTTATCCCTCAACTACTTATAAATTCTTCAATTCGAAATTTAGCCTCCTTACAACATACACCACAGAATGAGCCCATTAAGCACTGAGTATCACAATTAAAATTGGAACATAGCTCAATCTAAAATCTAAACAAAGAAAATAAGCTAAAATGAAAATAAACAAAAAATTAAATTTGGGTTGCCTCCCAAATAACACCACTTTTAGAGTCTAGGCAAGACTTTGCTGAACTCAGTCTTAAGGTGGTTGGGTGGAGGTATTCTCAACAACTTTAACCAAAGGTCCGTCTTGGTAATATCGTTTGACATGCTGTTCGTTCACTTTGAATTTCTCGCTAGTAGTCAGATGTTGTAACTCTACTGCTCCATGAGGGAAAATTTGAGTCAATATGAATAGTCCACTCCATCTTGATTGCAACTTACCTGGAAAAAGTTTAAACCATGAATTAAATAGTAATACTTGCATTCCAGGAAGAAAAACCTTGTGGATCAAGAGTTGGTCATGTATCCTCTTAGCCCTTTCCTTATAAAGCTTGACACTTTCATATGCTTCTTATCTTAACTCATACAGTTGTAAGCGTTGTTCTTTACCGGCCTCACATAGCTCTATGTTTAGAGCTTTAGTAGCCCAATAAGCCTTATGTTCAAGCTCTACGGGTAGAGAACACGAATTCCATAAACTAATACAAATGGCTTATTCTAATTGGGCTTTTGTATATTGTCTGGTATACTATAGGCATCATTCAACTTTAATGCCCAATCCTTGTGCGAGGGGTGCATCATTTCCCCAAAATGGATTTGATTTATAGATTGCTCACTATTGGGTTTTGAGCATGTATCCATACATGTTATGCAGCGGAAAATAAAATTTTCAAAACTCGAATCAAAAGATTATACATGTGCCAATTAAAACTAATTTAACCAAGGAAAATTCAGAATTTATACCTTTATAATTTCTTGATTTTTCTTCAACTTCTCACC
>CATIWF010193119.1:0-34407 GCA_949630135.1 Balakata baccata
AATCATTATAAAAATTTAATTAATATAATTAAAATAATATTTTTGAATTTTTAATATAATCACTACAACAATTCAAAAAATTGTTAAATATAGATTATTATTGTGAAATTTATAAATAGTAAATATTTATTAAAAGGTAAATTACATTTATGATGATGATTAATATTGAATGATTAAAGAGGTAAACGATATTTTTATTATATTTAATTCAACTTTAAAAAATTTGAATTTTCTATATTTATTTTTATTTTAGGTTCTGCTATTATTGTCTTATTTATGTTGAATTTTTGGTGATATTGATTTTCATTAGAGTAATTTGATTATAATTTATTGTATTTTTTTAGAAAATTTCTATTATAATTTTTATAATATGACTTAATATTAATTATTTTATGCAGTAAACTAAAGGTTTATGATATATTATAGATATTTATTTGTAAGACATTAATATTAATGTTAATTATATAGAATTAAACCGTAAATTGATCCAATGTAACCCGCAATTGTGGATTGGATTAATTTTTATATATTCGTAAATTGAGTTAGATAGAAAAATTTTGTGGATTAGATTAAATGTTATGTTTAATTCATACAAACCCGATCCAAGAATAACTCTGCAACAATAAGACTGAGCCCAGCCCATCTAAAAAGGGATTTGGGTTAAGAAGATTGAGCTTAATTCATCATTAATGAGACTAAGCCCACCCCTTCATATTATGAATTTCTAGACCAATCAATACATAATTTTTTTTTTCTTTTTTCAAAAAGCTAATGGTTCGATTCGATTAACTGGTCCACACGACGCATTCATACTGCATTTCTACTATCAGTATATGCAGGGTATCAAAATGTTGACCTCTTGTAAATCGTTTGCTCCCTGTCCGGAAAAATATATATCTAATTTTATTTTTATATATATTAAAAAAATTAAATAATTTAGTTAAATCAATAATTTTTATTTAATATTTTCTAAAAATAGCTTCCATTTATTATTATTTAAAAATAACTATTTTATTTTTTTAATGGAAAATTTAAATTAATACGCATACAGATGTTAATAAAGCATTATTTAAAGTAAGATTTGAAAAAAAAAAAATATTTATGCATATTTAATAATGATATATATAAATAGAGAAATACTACATATCTCAATATTTTTTTGTTCCAACTCTTATCCAATTTACATAAAATATTTATATTCTATTTTTCTACTTATTTTATTCAATTTGTATTAAAAATATAAATATTTTAATTTAGCTTATATTTTTGGATGGTTAAAAATAAGAAATGAACCTATATTTTCTATATGGATGGAATATATATATATATATATATAAATTGGCAATAATTTATTTATCATCCCAAAATTTTTATATATATATATATATATATTTTTGCGTGCTTGATTCACTGAATTTAATTTGATTCTATTTGGGTTGCGTTGTGATTTTCAACGTTGAAGGCGCTAAGGAGAAATAAAGACATAGTCAAATATGATTTGTTTTCCAATGATGAAAGGATTATGAATATTAGTAAAAGCAAAATTGGAAAATGTGCATTGGGAACTTGTGATTTGGTCCAATTAATAGCTAAGAAAATTTGCAATTAATGTTGACATATTTTTGCCACCACATCGTCAATTTCTGTCCAAGTGCATGTTTGTTTGTTTTCCACGCACTCAGTAGTGCTCAGTTACTGTTTATTTTCAACTTTTTTAAGTAGGATATATATTATTATTTTTTTTTTCAAAAATTGAATATTTTTTTAATTATTATTATTATTATTATTTTATGGGTAGAATATTTTAACAGGAGAGTGGTAGAGTGGAACTATTTTCTCTGATGATAATATTAAATTTGATTTGGTAGAAAACTTTCAAGGTAATCGACATATATAACACTACTGTTTGATGAGAATCAACCATTCATCTGGATTAATGCGAACGACAATATCCAACTTTGCCGCAGACAAAAATCTCAGCAGATGTTGGGCCACCACGAACTACATAGCAAGCTCTTCCAATATATGTCTGTTTTCTTCTTCTGACCTTTAAACAGAATCGATCGGTTTTATCCACACTGTACAGACCAAAAACACAACTTCTTTTCTCACTTTTCAAATTTAAAAATCAATTAATTTGCCTCAAAAATATATAAATAATTCGAACTTGCTTGTTTCAATCTGATTATCCAGTCCAATCCTACACCCACTTTTTTTTTTTTATATATATATATATGAAGAGATGAATCACTTTTTATATTTTGATTTTCTTTTTTCTCTTTTTTTCTACAAGTGATTAAAGTAATTTAGATAAAATCAACTTCAATTCATGTTGGAGTGCCATAAGGGAATCACATGTCTTCAACTAACTTAGAGAAAAAGATGGTATTTTTTAGAAACTTTAGAACATATTCGGGAATATTCTCCTTTCTAAATGTAATTATTTTTCTTTCACTTTATGATTTTACAAAGATTTCTGCTGTATACAGCAGCCTCCTCATAAGTTATGGTTTTCGTCTCAACGTTTATTTAATAATAATATTAACTTTATTTCTTCCCATCTCATATAAATAAGCTTTTTTTTTTTTCAAATTTTGGAAACGTGTCTTTTAAAATTCTCAATATCTTTCTATTTAATATAAATTATTATATTCAAACATAAATTATTATTTTAATTGTTTAATACATAATATGGGACCAAATTGTATCAATATATAATAGCAAGTATATATTAAGTGCTTGTTTTTGATAATTTCAGCAATCATATATATTGGGATTTAAAGATGAGAGGAGATACAAGCAAAAATATTCGACCTTGATCAAATTCCAGATTTTTTTTTTTAAATGTGCGCAAGTGACAGGCTTTTTCTCCATAGACGTGTGTTAATTTTACACTTTAAATTATGGCCCTAGAGAATGGACTGCCATTTTTGAATCATAAGATTAATTATAAAAAAAATTCTAAATGGAGAGAAGGTGGTGAGGAAGTTTGGTGATTTTAATATATTTTTCTTGAATTTAACCTTCCACTGCCAATAGCAATGATTTGAAAAAAATAATCTCATGTTTCTTTTTTTTTTTATTAGAAAAAAAAAAAACTTCACAAACAAATTTAAATACTAAATGTGAAAGAGAGAATTTGAATTCAAAATTTTATTCATTTAAAAGCATTAAAAATCAACCGTTATTACCGCTTGAACTGATGTTAGGTTTCTAGATTTTGTTTTGTAAATATTAAATCTTTATTAATATCAAATAATTTGCTTCATAAATTCAAAAATCTGCAAGGCATTCGACCCGGAAAGCGTTGATCGAAGCTCGTCGGGACTTGGGATCGGAATACAAAATTTAGAATGACAAAATTGTCTTCTCCGGACACGTCAACTGCAATTTGACTTGAACAGCAGAAATCAAATGGCTGTGACGGCAGACTTGATTCCAGGTGTCAACTACTTTGACAGTTGTACACTAACTGTCAATCCTTCATGTAAAAAAAAATCTTTTGTTTATTGTACAGTTACTAATTAATTAGTTATAAGCTTTGACTCTGTCGACATGCATCTCCGTCACCCGTCAGTCTCTATAAAGTTTATCTGCATATTGCGTCAATAATGTTATTATCACCTAGCAATTTAATTTTTATTTTATAAATACTAAATTACTTAAGTAATTTTTCTCAGGAATGCTTATACTTCCGATACAAAAATAAAAACTAATAATAATTTATAAGTAAAAAGATATATATATATTTTTATAATGAAAGTGAATGATGAGATTTGCATGGAAAAAGTGTTAATAGTATTTCTCATATTTTTTAATATATATTTTAATTATTATCCCATGAGTTTCTTGAAAAAAAGAAAACAATAATTGTTTTTATTTTTAGAAAGCAATGATGTGGATCTAAACTAAGAAAGGAGAAGAGAGCAGCAAAAGCGGTGTGCGTAGAAGGAGAAGGATAGATTTAATAAGCAGAAGCATATGCCAATGGAATATTATATTTATTTTGATTAATTGTATTTTGTTAGCATTTTTCTAGGGTCCAAATACTATATATTTACTATTAATTGTCTGTTTGGTTGGTGTAAGATCGTTGCATATATATATATATAGCCCACCAAGGCCTTCATCTCCACCATTTCTCTTCTGTACAAATTCTTTCTGCAAATTCCTCCCTCCATTCTCTTCTCTTTCCTTTTCTCTCCCTCTTCAACATTGGAAAGTTTCCATATAAAGAGGTTAGTGTCAAACACTTCTCACTGCTTTCAGTTCTTGTTTCTTGAATATAAAATTTCCTTTTTATTAATAATTTTTTTGGGTGTTCCAAACATCATCAATGGGCTATATATGATCTTTGACTTTGTTGATAGTTGTGCTTTACGTTTTGATAAGGAAATGAATATAATATGGTTTTCTCCCCGATTCTAGGATCTCATCTCACCCCATGTTTTTTTTTTCTTTGTTTGGAGAAAAATTCAACAGCTGGTGGCCATATCCCATTATTTTCTTACCATGGCCTTTCTTTTCCTCGTACTTAAGACAACTCATGTCAGTTTGTAAATGGCTGTTCCTGTTTCATTATGGATATTTTTCTATTTTAGAATTAATCATATTTTTGGCCTTTTGAATTCCTTTTTAACCAACATTACTTATATATATTTTATATAATTGTAGTCCTGAATTAATAAGCAGCAGATCAGAAGAAAAATCATTCGTAAAATCTGTCCAAATTCATTTAGGATTTATTTTGTTTTTCATTTCGCTTAGACATGTATGTTTTTCCCCCCATGTTTGCGCATAATCTTGTCTAAAATTAATTGTCTTTTAGCTATGGAAAATAACGCTACCTGTTTAATTGTCTTTTTCTGTGATCAATTTGTCTATGGCAGACAATTTAGGATTTTTGTTTTTCTTTTCCCTTTTGTCTTTTACTCTTGATTCCTATCCATAATATAAAATAAAACCCTCCCCATTTAGGAGGCAAAACTTAACTTCTGTCATATGTGTCACAATATTAAGAAAGGCTATCTAATGTGATTTGTCATTTTTAATTTTGTTCACTTATATTGATAGACTTAGGAAACTCTACCATAAATAATTAGTTTATTTAAATTATATTTTTGTTATTTGTTTGTTAAACTTGGTTATATATACAACCATGCAGCGCTTGAGTTAGCCAAAATAAACAAAGTACAATAATCGCTTAAAGAAAAATATTTATCATAAGTTTTAATAATACTATATATAGAATTTTTAAAATTTTTGTGGTGCAAATATTCAAATTACATAAAAAAATATTTATTATAATTTTTAATTTTCTTTTACCATGCATCTAAAATATGAACTTTGTAATAATTTTTCATTATAATTAAATTATGAATCATCTAATAATCAACAAATTTTTATGTATTTTCTAACAATTCAAATAAAAATTATTAAAGAGTGGCTTGAAAATTCTTATAGATGACAAAAATATGAATATAAGTAAAATAAAAATTAATATTATATACAAAGATGTTTTATTTACAATGTACATTTACATTGATTTACTTATAATAAAAAATTATGTACTTAAAGTATCATTTTTTTATTTTATTTATTTAAATCTCATTTTAGTTATTTTTTAATTAGATAAAATGTTTATAACCACGTACGGGTTAAATCTAATATATATATATATATATATATCACCCTAAAAGATTAACAACTTTTTCTTGGAAAAAATAAAAAAAAAAAGTTTGCTGTTCTGGTTTCTTCCTGTTTTATCCATGATTTTACTCCCATATGTCAATGACAATGCTGTGTATAGCCTCCTCAAATTTTCAAAAAGTGATAAACGGTGGAACAGTTGGACCTACCATTTGTGAAATTGACTTAATTGCTCTTCTTTCGTAATTCTGTAGAAAAATTAGTGTTGGCTCACTCTATAAGATCGATTATGGCAAATTTCTGATGAAAGATTTTCTGGTGATTAATCTTTGCAGAGTGACAGTTGGTGAACAGAACTAGCTATGGCGAAGGATTTACATGTTCTTAATGCTCTCGATGTAGCAAAAACACAATGGTATCATTTCACCGCAGTTATCATTGCCGGGATGGGGTTTTTCACCGACGCATACGATCTCTTCTGCATATCTCTCGTCACCAAATTGCTGGGTCGCATTTACTATCATGTTGATGGTGCAAGCAAGCCTGGAACTTTGCCCCCAAATGTATCGGCTGCTGTCAATGGAGTGGCATTCTGCGGTACTCTTTCGGGCCAGCTATTCTTCGGCTGGCTCGGTGACAAACTGGGGAGGAAGAAAGTTTATGGCATGACTCTTATGCTCATGGTGATCTGCTCTGTTGCCTCGGGTCTTTCATTTGGCCATGATCCGAAGGCTGTGATGGCAACCCTTTGCTTCTTCCGATTCTGGCTTGGATTCGGTATCGGTGGTGATTACCCGCTTTCCGCCACTATTATGTCCGAGTATGCGAACAAGAAGACCCGTGGTGCTTTTATTGCAGCTGTTTTTGCTATGCAGGGCTTTGGAATTTTAACTGGTGGAATATTTGCTATAATTATATCTGCTGCCTTTCAGGGCAGGTTTGATGCCCCTGCTTATGAGGATAATCCAGTTGCCTCAACTGTGCCGCAAGCTGACTATGTTTGGCGTATAATTCTAATGGTAGGGGCACTTCCTGCTGCTCTTACTTACTACTGGCGGATGAAGATGCCCGAAACTGCCCGTTACACCGCCCTCGTTGCTAAGAATGCAACCAAGGCTGCATCCGACATGTCTAAAGTTCTGCAGTCTGAAATCCAGGCAGAAGAGCAAAAGGTGGAGCAAATTTCTCATGGTCAATCCAATTCTTTCGGGTTGTTCTCGAGCGAGTTTGTTCGTCGCCATGGACTTCATTTGCTCGGAACAACTTCCACATGGTTCTTGCTTGACATTGCATTCTACAGCCAGAATCTTTTTCAAAAGGATATCTTTAGCGCCATCGGGTGGATTCCTCCTGCTAAGACTATGAATGCTATTGAGGAGGTTTATAAAATTGCAAGGGCTCAGACTCTGATTGCTCTATGCAGTACTGTTCCTGGCTACTGGTTTACGGTAGCTTTCATTGATAGGATGGGAAGATTTGCAATACAACTAATGGGATTCTTCTTCATGACAGTTTTTATGTTTGCCTTGGCAATTCCTTACGATCACTGGACACACAGGGATAACCGAATAGGGTTTGTGGTGATGTACTCATTAACCTTCTTCTTTGCAAACTTTGGACCTAATGCAACCACATTTGTTGTGCCAGCTGAGATTTTCCCAGCAAGGTTGAGGTCTACTTGTCATGGAATATCAGCTGCATCAGGAAAGCTTGGGGCTATAGTTGGCTCGTTTGGATTCTTATATTTGGCTCAAAACCAGGACAAGGCCAAGGCAGATGCAGGGTACCCTGCTGGAATTGGTGTGAAGAATTCACTCATTGTATTGGGTGTCGTCAATTTCTTAGGTATGGTGTTCACTTTCTTGGTGCCAGAATCAAAGGGGAAATCTTTGGAGGAGATTTCAGGTGAAAATGAGGATGATAATGAGTCAGGATCGCATAGTAACAGGACGGTTCCAGTTTAACATGAATCTGTTAGCCAAAATCATCTAGAATAAATATGTTGTACGTCTAGATTCTTGGCAGGATGCTTCCTTTCTTTCTTATTCTTCTTTCTACTATCTTGGACTTTTGTTTCTTTCTTTAAATTTGTACTTTAATGTAGTCATTTTCTGATGGTACATCAAGGAAATATCACGAGAGTTTGCCATTTGCGATTACTTTGCTTTTATTCTTCGTTTTGATAGTAATACTGAGAGAATGAGAGAATGAAGTTCTTTTCTTTGGTTTATAGTTCTTAGGACTCAGAACTCGCACCTTCACATCCTCTCACTACTATAGAGTTCTAATTGCTTGCTTTTAAGATTTGTTCAACCAATTTCTTGGATGGGAATATTAGGCAAGCAAGGTATGTGGTACTGTGGGAGGTGGTAAAACCTTAAACTTTGCTAGTTTACACTCTTTAAGATTTCATTTCTTGTCTGGAATCTATCTGCTTATGTTTGTCATCTGAATCATAAAGAGAATCAGAAAAATTTCTTGAACTAGATATTGCTGATTAAATTTTTTCATAGTGAACTCAATTTCTCAAATTCTCTGCTCTGCCGCATGGTGGTGGTCAAACAGTAATAAAGTGAGAAGGGAGAAGAGAGAAGAAAGCTTTTGTTTGGAATCTGTCTGTTATGTTTAGAAGCATAACTACTTGATTCATGAGGAGTTGTCAGAACCTTTCCTCGAACTTCATTGCTGATTGAATTCTCTTCTAGTGAATACACTTTCTCTCAATAAGACCGCAAAATTGGATGGATGCAATCCGAAGACAGCCTAAAGTTGAAGCCAGCCAAAATATGAACTACTCCAGCCATTACTGTGACTTTTAATGCCGATATAGTCTATCCACCTGGAGCACCAAGTTCAGAAATAAATGATGGTATTAGATTAGATGTGTGAAACCATTGACCATAACTTCTCAATGAATAAAATAATGTGAGTGAGGAAGTGAATGAATCAAGAATCTGATGGCAGCCCATTAGGAAATTAACCAAAGTTGGTGGCATCTGTTATATGTACATTAAATCCTTTGTCCCCCAAAAAAAGGAGAGTAACATCCTTAATATAAAACAATCATATGCACATGGGTCCAGTGGACAAGGTCATGTTTATGGTTCTTACTTGACATTGCCTTTCACATCCAAAAGTGGTTCAGAAATATGTTTTCACCTCCATTTGATGGAATTCCTTCAGCAAAGAATATGAATGCCCTTGATAAGATTTACAGTATTGCATGCAGAGGCTTTCATATAGAAAAGGAAGAATTTGCCATCCTATTGATAGGATTCTTCTTCGTTTATTACATTTTATGTTTCATGTTTGCCAATCACTGGACACAAAGGACAACCGAGATGGAATTTTGGTTTTATGCTGTTGTAACTTTAATGACTACTTTTTGTTCGGTTTAATTTAGCTCTTTCAAGCAGTTTTCTGAAATTTTTTGGCCATCAAACCAAGGGTAGCTCATCAAACAACATTCCAATTTTATTATCTATGCGCAATAGAATAGACACAAACAAGACACAGGAAAAAGAACACAGAGAACAAAGAAGATTATCTACTGCAAATTTATAGGATAACACATTTTAAAATTCTTCAGGTACCCAACAAAAGCTTCTCTTCATTAGGTGAGCAGCAAAGAGTAATAAAGCTTCTTTTCAGCCCCTCATGGTGCTTAATTATTTTAAAATGATCCCATTTTTATCATGTTCAGTAAAGGATTGTGAAAGAGGCATAATTCATAAGTTGACAAAATCATAGCAGATTCATCTCTACTCTGAGGAAGAAACCCTTGAGTTGCAGAGATGATTTAATTCGCACGGTCCCTGAGCACTTCAAGATCCATCTCTGTTGGATCAGTAGCCTGAATCTCATAGTGGATACCATCCAACACCCGTCGAAACTTGTCTTTAGATGTGGCATAAAGCATCTTGGCACGGATTCGAGCAGTTGAAGGAGACCTGCCATGAAAATATCAGAATAAGATCCTGATGGGAAATGCTTGACAACTATTAAAAAGTACCATTACATTTGAGAAGGAACAAAGGATTGGGGATGTGCATATAGTAACTGCAGATATAAGAACAGCAGTCTGATCCTCAAAGATGCCACGACCTAAAAAGTAAAAACTACAATTGGGATCCACTGACTAACAAAAAACTACAATTGGGATCCACTGACTAACATGGTACTACACTCATATGGGACAAAGATAAGTGCGGAAAGAAGTCATTGCCTAAAAATGAGCTTATCTATAATGGGAAACATTTCTTCAACACAAAAATTGCATATTTGAGAAAGGGCCAATGAGCTTTAGATTGATGGTATTGAAATTCTCTCTTAGATTGTGATATTGATACTTAGGAACACATACATAGGAGAAAACACATTCAGATGCCAAATCCTAAATGTTCTTTCTTTCCTTGGGGCAATGATTGACTACGCAGGATAAACAGTTAAACACAGTCACAATTTGAAATCTTAATACTTAACTAAGCGAAACAACATAAAGGCTTTAAAGCCTAGAACAACCATACGATTATAGAGCAACACAGCAAGAAAATCCTCAAAGATGATATAAGTAATATAAAACTAACATTAGCCTGACGCACCAAAATGAATAATCTGGAAACAAGCAAGTCCAACCTAAGGATACAGATCATGAAAAATGAATAAGCAAATGAACTTGCAGAAACACCTAAGGTTGCCTCTCTAACCAGGTTATGTTGATTATCAAACATGTATAGTTAGGTGCAAGACTATCATAACACACTTAATGATCAGCAAGTAATCAAATTAATCCGTCAAAATACAAAATCAAGGGAATCAAATGCAAAACCTTACCAGGCAATGAAGAAGATCTTGCTCTTCTGACAATTCTCAGAAGTGACAAAATCAAAATCATATACAGCATATCGGCAATCATTCTCAGGCAAAGAGGCAGTAAAATCCTCATAGCTTTCAGCAGGACCCCCAGTTTTCTCAACCACAACCTCCTTCTTTTTCTCATCAATTTTAAAGACTACATAGCGGTAGACCTTTTTCCTCTGCAACTCCGAGAATGTGTTTATGCTGTGATCAGCAACTCCCATCCCCGATGTAGCATTAGCCTGAAAATTCAAATCAATTAAATCAAAAAGTTCTCTTTGCATATGATCACAAAAGGGTTTACATGCAATCATCATAAAGCATTAAAAGATCAAAAATTTCACTCCTTAATCATGAACAGCAAAGCATAAGCCTACTTAGTTTGGCTGATAAGAAAGTCTACGAAATTACAAATAGATCTTTAAAAAAGAAAACTGGGTCTGCTAGAAGGATATTAATCAAGGAAAACCCAGTCATTTTTCCAGTTTAGATCAACATAAAAACAGTCCATCCAAAACCTCTATAATCTAGAGAAGAACAGAACTTTAATCATAAAACAAGGTAAAATAACTAAAAGATCAACGGCAAGAAGAGAGAGGTGCACCCGGCTAAGTCCCCTGAATGACATGGCAGCTAAAGCTCAAAACTTGAACACTAAATAATTGAAGAGTTGAAAGAAGCAGCTTCAATTTAACAAGAGTAGCTGCTGCGACTGTTACAAAAGAGAAGGGGATAGGAGCATTAAAAAGAAAAAAGCAGGAAAATTTAAAGACGAGAAGAAAGGTAAAGTAGGTCCACCAAAAAGCAGAAATAGAACAAAAATGGGATGGGGGCGGTGCGTTGTATTAACGCTTCCATTACTTTTAAGAAATGAAAATTTTGGCTTTTGCTGCAAATATACTTGAATTTTTATCTATCATAATTGGTAGATTAATCTAATGATTATATATCATTTGATTTAATAATTAAAATTAATAAAAAATATTTAAATTTTTATCTACAATAATTGATTGATTAACCTAAAAATTATATATATCATTTCATCTAATATTTAAAATTAAAAATAAATAATTTAAGAGAATTTTTAAGGTCATAAATTGCAATGTAAATAGTCTTAAAAATATTCCCACGTACCCACTTGCCGATTCCGCTTTGCTGTTTATGAAAGGTTCACAATCTCACAACAGTACATGAATAATTTGAATTTAAAATATATAATTATTTAAAAAATTTTGGAAAAAGCATTTAGTTATTTTTTAAAATTTTATTTAATACATTTTAAATTAACCAGATTATTCCTATATACCAAAAATATTCAAAATCTATAGACCCTACCATCGCCATTCTCCATCATCATCATATTCATCTGTTTGTATTGACAATCGGGTATTGTCGACTTCCACTGCTACCACGGATCCTTAGATGTATGAGTTTCAACTTCATATTAAATTTTTTTTAAAATTATTTGAGTAATAGAATTGTTAATTTTTAATTTGAAATATAGTATCCAAGTAATTTTTAGTAAAAAAAAAAAAAAAGTAAATAATTAAATGTTAAATAAGTTTTATTGGGAATGTCACATTAGCATTTTCAATATTCAACTTTACATTGGTTGATTTGTTATGGATTAAATACAATGATTCCGGTTTAAAAATTAGTTTCTTAAATCGGTACTGAACTGTTAGATACGCTTAGTGTGTTATCAGCACGTGTGTCTGTGGCCACACATGCAAGTGCAAGTGAAACACGTCGTCTGGTGGCCGCGTAAATCTAATCACCTTATCGCTCGCCACGTTAATGGGCCAGAAGACTAGTTGTCACGTGGCATAATTACACTGGCTGTCTTTATTCAGACTAGAAAACTATTCTGTACGTGATATTTTCCTTTGTAAAGACCTAACGTTAAGGGTAAAGATTGAGGGTAAAGACCGTCAACGTTATTTTTATACTTTTTTTCTAATTGAGGATAAAGATAGTAGGTTTCTATCTAATCCTAATTTGGGATTTTAGGGTTCTAATTATTGATCTCTGCTTGTTCAAATTTTCGCGCGAAATATGGATCATGAAGGTAACCGTTGAATAACTGCTTTATGAATCGATTTTGCTATGCTTGTTACTTTATATAATCTCTTTTCTTTAAGGACTGCTAGGGCAACGGGGATCTTCAAACCCTTCTGCGGTGCTCGCTTCTCTGCTTAGCAAAAGAGCCAAGCTTCACGAAGAGCTCCGAAATATCGAGAAACAGGTTCTTTTACTTTGTTTTGATTTTTTTTTTGTCTTTCTGATCTCATGACTATTGTGTGTATATCTATGCACAAATTTCTTTTTTCTTAGTGATTTTCTTATTGTGGACCTGGGTTTCTTTTGCATGGGGATTTATGATTTTAGTCGAATCAGGTCACATTGCATAAAAATTCGGTTCGTTGAGCATTTAGTTGAAAGCCGGGCCGAACTTTTATCTGGCTTATCATTTTTACAACTCATGATAGCAATTTTGATTATGATTTAATGTCATAGGTTCAGCTAAGAATCAAAGTGTTACCTTGCAGGAGTTTTAGGATATCTGAGGATGATGTTGCCTGTTGTCAGTCTGCACATGCAAGAAGAGACAGATTGTCTGCCTTAGTATTGCTTCTTTTGTGAACTTGTTGCAATTTAATGGGTAATTAGTGAATGATCTTTAGCATTGGGGGTAATGCCCTTAGTGTAACTGGATGTGGAGTTATTGTGATGTTTTGAGAATTGTAAGAATCTGGCTCTTAGCCATTGTGTTGATGATGACTGTTTCCTTCTAGTTGAGAAATTTGTCTCTTGGGATCACAATGTCTTTTAATTGTTAACTACTTAAATCTTGTGTAATTTTAACCAGACAGGGTACTAATAAAAAAGATGAATAAGGTTTTTCCCTTGATTCCAGGTCTATGATATGGAGACAAATTATTTACAGGATCCAAGTCAATGTGGCAATGTATTGAAAGGTTTCGAAGGATTCCTATCATCTTCTAAGAACACTGCACTGTATGTGTAGTTACAATATATTTATTTTGTTTGGCTTCTTTTATGAGAATAGTTGATCCTCCATTTGTCTCTATATGTTAAATTAAAGTCTGATTTTGCTTGTTCCCTTTTTTTTTGTGGTGTATTTTACTTCATATGAGTTTAGATGGCAATACTATAACACTTATATTTCAACTGCTATATGTGTTAAACCCCTTGCACCTTTTGCTCGAGGGTAACACATTTTTGTTACATATGCAAAGGTAGAAGTTTCTAAGTACAAAAAACTTTTATGCTGGTGCACTACAAATGTTAAGTTGTTACTGGAGTAGATAGCTCCAGCTATACATAGCACAGAGGGTATATCATTTCTGCGTATAGGCTAAGTAGAGATTTGAATTTTTGGGGTCTATTCAGTTGGATCACAGTGTATTTATGTGAATGACACGAGTTTCTTCAAACTCATTGCTGCAGCTTGAAGCGGTCTAGGAAGTTCCAGCCTGAAGATAGGCTCTTTTCATTATCTTCAGTTACCTCACCGGCAGTAAGTACTCTGAATCATGAGTGTTGTAGTACTGACACCATCATTTTACTGGGATGTTTATTTGTTTTTGTTTTCTGTTTTATCTGTTCCTCGAAGCAGTAACCAGGATAGTTCCCAGTGATAGATAAAAGCAAGTTGTGCTGTTGAAAATAATTCAGATGATAAAAATGCCAAAGCATGGCCTGGTGTTTTCTGGCCAGCTATATAGACTCCCTTTGAACAGGGTTACATGACCCCCTTTCAACAGGGTTCCATGTTGTTAATCCTCCATCACTTATCTTCTTCTGAACATCAAAGGGAATAAATCATTATCTATGATGATTTAAGTCTTTGTATAACTGATAATAGAGAAAAGGAAAGGGGAGCAGCTGGTTTTGTCTGACAGTTCATGCATAATAACCATAACTTGTAAGTAGTCTTATTATGATCTTACATTCTAGCACCTTTGCCACATAAGAGTCTCTTGTAACCCAATGAGTGCATTTCCTTCAAGACATGCTCCCTTGTTTGATGCTCTCTCAGTTATGCAAAGCATGCTACACTAAGGTGTAACTCTTACCTTAGTTTTTTACTTTCATTACATAAAACCACTGTTGTTAGAATCTTATGATTCTTGATTCGATTCATCTAATTCGTATCGATTTATATAAAAAACGAGTCGAATTTTAACACGAACGTGATGATTTATGATTCGAATCATCCGATTCGTATCAATTCACATGAAAAATGAGTCAAATTTTAGCAAGAATTGAAATTTATACTGAATCGTGAACGAATCGTACAAATCGATAGGAATTGATTGAATCAATCAAGTTACATAATTCTATCCTAAACAAAAAAATAAAGAATACTAGAAGTTAGAAAAACAAAACATAAGAAATAAGACGAGAGTTGATGATGCCAGAATCTTAAGGATGAAATCTTGAGTATAGGAACTTCTGTTTTTTTTTCAATTGATACTTTATTTTCAAAGTGGTTACTTACTTATTTTCTTTCAAAAATGACTGCTTTCTTCTTCATGGTGAGAAATTCAAATTATAAAATGATTTCTATTACTTATTTTAATTCATTCAAATTATATAGCATTTTCTTATAAATTACAAAATTTAAACTTTATTTGACTTTATGGTTTAGTATTATTATTAGTTATTTAGTATTTTTATGTCTAGTTATTACTACATTTCAAAACTATAGAATATATAATATAAAGTATGTTCTTAAAAATGAACATATATTATTTTAAATTAATATTATCAGAATGAACTGAATCTTACAATTCGATTCGATTATCGATTCACAAAATTACAAATTCGATTCTCGATTTGACAGCTATGCATAAAACTAAATGTAGTAGGTGACCCATGCTATTTTGATTTTCAGCTTCAAAGTTTTTTTTTCCTACAAAACCATATGCCACATTGCATTTGTTCTTGAAGGTCTTATCATGAATACATATTCTGATTGAAAAGTTTCGTGCTATGAAGTATGGACACTTCAACTACATAGTATGTCACGTTTCCGACACCGACACAAAACATTCTCAGCACGTTTTGTAATTTTAAAAAAATTAGAAACACATTTATTTAAGTTAAAAACATATTTTTTTTCTTCAATAAAATCTAAAATCTATATGTGATACCAATCATTGCTCAATATATTTGATTATATGTCATTTTTATTTAATTCATAAAAAAATAATAACTTGTAATTATATTTTTTATATTTATTTATTTATAAATTTACCTCTATATTTTTTATATTTATACGTTTTTCCCGCATGCCCGTATCCTATACTTTTTATAAATTTCGTTTTCCTGTGTCCGTACCCGTACCCGTATCTGTGTCCATGCTACATAGGTTTAAGAAACTACATCCAAATCATTTTAGTAGTTCTGGTTGAATTTAAAGAGAATTGTGGTTTGCTTCTTTCTTTCTTTTCTTTCTTTTTATCAGCTGATGTCCAATGTATTATTAAAATTCTCTCTAATATTTTCCTCTTGTCAGGCTGAAGAGCAAGCAGCTGGACGGGATGGTGAGTCCCATACATGGGAGATATGCAGACAACTTTCCTTTCCTTTGGTTCTTTTTCACTGTTATTTAGTTTTCATTTATGCTTATCGCAGATGGAAGATCAGATTATGGTGTGGGTCGTCCTAAGGGTGCAGGAATATACTCAAGTGGGCAGTAAGTACTGCGACTTAAACAATCTGCATTTATGTTGCAAAAAGACATAACTTCTTGGGGAATGATTAAACACATAAATATATGTCAAATTTTTGTCAGAGGAAAACCAAAGAGAGGAAGAGGTGGACCAAGAGAAGCTAAGAGAATTAGGCCTTCAGCTGATCCAGATTTTGATTATGATGACGATCCTGATTTGACACTGTGAAATTGCTGTCACCATATGATGTGTTTATTCATCTTTATAATTGTATGACAGAGAGGTTGTTAGCCAATTGTATGATAACCAGATAGGGCGCAGTTCCTTGGGCTTTTGTTCTCCTTGTTATTTTGTTTTTTTAATCAATGTTGAAGCAAATAGAATCCTGTTCCTGTCCAACAATCTGACTATGAGAATGCACTTACCTTGCATTAAGAAAGATGGGTTATCAATTTTCCTTGCATTTGTTGGTTTCATACCCCCTTTTATTGTTTGAAAAAAAAATGTAGAATCAAAGTTGAATGATTTTACTGATACAAATTTAGGTGCATCAAGTGCTATGATTTCATGAAAGCCGTAGGATTTGTATAGGAAAAACAGAGGGATTAAATGACAAAATGAAACATGATAAAATAAAAAGTAATATCAGGTAAAATTTTCCTCAAAATATATATATATATATATTAGGTGAAAATTATTTGTTTAGAAGTGTTCAAATGGAAAAGCGGTTCATGGGTGTAAAAGTATTAAAATTGAACATACAAATACCATGAATAAATTAATCTTCCAAAAAAAAAAAAATTCAAGGCTACAATTTTCTGAAATTTAGAAGGGAAGGTAGAATGATTTGCGAAGATGCTTTTTCAAAACGACGTAGGGTTAGGTTCCAAGGCAACAATTTTGATTACCATTTTTCTTCAATTCATTTATGTATGCATCATGTCAAGTGATTATTGGGGAAGAAAGAAAAAATGAACAGAATTAAGTTAGATCAAACTCCATTAGAATTCAAAAAGGCCAATTTACGGAAGGTTCGTTGCTGGACTTGAACAAATAAAGCAGGAAAAAGAGTCACAAGAGTAAAAATTTTCATAATTTATGTCACTATTACATATTAAATTAACAAATAAATTTGAATAAGCTTAATTATTATTGGAAAAAATTACTATTTGTCCATGTAGTTTAACATAATACAATAGTACTTATTTGATATTTGAAAAATATATGATTTGTTTCATATTGTTTGATATAATATACTAATATTCCTGAAATTTGAAAATCATACTATTTATCTCATGAAGTTTTAACATATTGAACTAATATCCCTGTGTGATTTATTAGACTAATACTCTCCGAGCAAAAAAAAACTTTTTTTACTAGTGTATTATATTTTTTTTCAAATTTCAAAAAATACTAATATATTACATCAAAATATATAAAATAAATTATATATAGGAATTAATGTATTAGTAATTTTTCCTAATTATAATTATTATTTTAATGACGTTTTCCAGCACGAAGTCAAATCACAAGTGTGGTTCCACATAGCAGCCCTTTCGCTCCTCCTCCACCATTGCTTTAATTGGTTGGAAAAAAACTTAATTAGCAGCCGGATTGAACTCAGAAAGATTCCTAATTACTTTATTGAATTATATCTATTTATCTATCTATGAAGTTTAATTTATAATAAAGTAGCAAATTTTTTAAATTAAAATATTTTGATAGTGTGATCAATTATAAAATAGTCATTCTTAAATACACAAGGTGTATTAATATATCAAATATTTATAACCCTTACATTATGACCATTAGATCAAAAAACTAATAATATGTTAAACAAGTTGATTAAACTAAATAAATTAATATGAAACTTATTTTATCCATGAGTCCATAACTTTTAATCTTTTATATTCCCCTTCTTCATTCTCTTCTCAATCTCTCTATCTAAGTCTTTACGGTGGACAACGACGATCATCATTCGTCTACCATTTCACTACATGTCCTTATTTTTTTTTAAAAATTCAGAAACCATTCATATTCTTTTACTTTGATAATATGATAACTATAACCTGAACGACAACGAAATAAATTTCATAGCTAAAATCTGGAAATTACAAAATAAAAATTAGAAAGGAAAAAATCTCAAAAACTATAGAACTTTTATCAAAGAATCCAATATTAAATTTTGACGGTTTATTCTAAATTTGTACCGATAATATTATCTGGGTTTTAGAGAGAGAGGGAGAACAAAAGGTAAAGGTTGAGATTTGGGAATTGAAAGAGACTAAGAAGGGATTGCATTGTTTTTTTTTGTGATTTTTAGTTTTGGTGAATCTTTATTATTTATTGTTTGGAGATATGTTATGTTTATTAAATTTAATTTTTTTTTTGTCATTTTTAGTTCTGATAAAACTTTTAATTATGGTTAGTGTACAATTTTCGTTATGATTTTTTAAAATTTTCTTTTCTAAAGTTTAGTTAAGTGAAAAATAAGGTATAATATGATTAAATAGATTGTGATGGAAATAATGCAACTAATGAACTAAAAATATATCACACAGTGAATTATAATTAGATTTTTTTTCTGTATTATAATATTTATGATGTAATTGATGAATAATTATGTTTTACATTAAGTATTTAAGGAAAAAAGTGATTTCTTCTTAACCATCTCTTTATACTATTTCAAATAAATTAACAATTGGATTATTTTTTTTTTTTCTCTTTTGACTTGGCTTTGGCTTGGCTGAAGTTGATCTTAATTTGTCTAAATTCAAATTTTCTCTCAGTTTTTTTCACTTGACATTTACAAATATAATTAGCAAATTAAATAATTTATTAATATAATACTAAATATAAATGAACATGTTAAAAGAAAATCAATATAAATTTAGAAATATATTAATTAATGCAAATTTAAATATATCGGAGATCAAATTCATCAAAATGACTAAATTAGTTCGTGATTATATGCAGTTTAGTTTAAATTTTGATAATTATTTATTAGTCACTAGCTACTCTTACAATTACACAAAAATGAAATGCACTTATGAAAGATAAACTAATTAATTAAACAAATAATATTATATTACAAAAATAATAGGGGAAATTATTTTTATTTAAATAATAATAATAATATCCATATGATAATAAATTACAGTAATAGTATACGTACCTACATACATAGTTCATTGCATAATTAGGAGTCATTTATGAGTGAATGGAGTAATTAATGTTGTTAAATTAGAGAATATTTTTTGAGTTTCTTTTTAATATTCACATAAAAAAATTATTACAATCGAATCAGCGTATTAGAGAACTCGAAAAAATGCTAGTTTCTAGCCATTGTGTCTTCAGCGTATTAGAGAACTCGAAAAATCAACCGCAACTTCTAACATCGAATGACTCGACTGAAACTGATAAAGGGGGTACATCTCAATCAAAATTAATCAATAGCTTTATGAACAGCGTCTCACTACCTGCAAGCATGCGCTAATTGCACGGATTAAAGGAGACTCACCCTGGAAAGTTAATGATTTAAAGAAAAAGCTCTCTTCTCTTTGGAATTTGTCATCTAACTGGAAACTGGTATCTTTGGGATGTGGCTATTTTCATGTTATCTTAAATTCTAAGAAAGAGCAGAGCGATGTCTGGAGTCGTGGCACAGTTACCCTTAAGCTTGGCATTTTGCGGCTCCAACATTGTACATCGGACTTCGATCCTTTGACGCAGAAATCAACTAATGCACAAATTTGGGTGAGTACACCTCCAAAACCTGATGAACAGGCCACAATGCTCAGCAAAAGATTGCATGGGCTAATGTCGAAGATGATGATGAGGAATAATGGCAAGTAACTAGGAAAATAGAACGACTTAACCTATAAAGATTCTCTCATGGAATTGTCACGGTATGGGTAACTCAAATGCCCAAAGGATATTGTGCAGAAAATATTCTCCGGATCTTGTTTGTTTGATGGAACCATTGATTAATTTTAAAACAATTCCTGTTTTCTTTTGGGAAAGACTCAATTTATTATTTGTTGCCTCTAATAATCGAGAGCTACCCTCCATTTGGGTTTTGGCAAATAAATCCTTCTATCTGCCTATGAGAATTCATGTGTATGATCAGCATATTACTTTGGATTTAATTATCTCAAATACAATACACAATTTCTTTTGTATATGGCAGTGTCTGGTGTAATAGGAGACGATATCTTTCAGATGATCTAAGTTCCATTTCTAATAATTTCTTAGGTAATTAATGTGTTATGGGTGACTTCAGCGTTGTCTTAGGAGCCAACGAAAAATCTAGTTGTCCCCCAGCATTGAGACCCTGTCAAGATTTCTGAAATCTTATGGATGATTGTCATTTATCTGATATTGATACACAAGGCTCTAAATACGCTTAGTGTAATGGAAGGCATGGCAAAAATAGAGTCGAATGTCGTCTTGATAAAGCTTTGGGTAATCTGGAATTTTTTAGTTTTTGGAGTTCAATACCATGCATGGTTTTGCCACAACATCACTCTGACCATTCCCCTTTAATGCTTCAGTGTGATCTTACTGCAATGCATTCTCCGCGGTTCCGTTTTCAAGCTACGCGGATAATGCACTCAAATTTACGATAGGTCATTTTGCAGTCTCGGGGGATCATATTTCTAGTAGTTGCTCCACGTTCAGTTTCTAACATGCATTACACGCATAGCACAGCAAAAAATTAAAATCTTAGAAATTCTAGAACCAATAGATCATCCTATATATATTAAAATCGAATATACTAACTACTTGGATAAAAATGATAACCTTATTTTATTCTTTTTATTGGGTTATAGCAAACTACCGATATCCTAACTTGGATATTTCTACCAACATCCACACAAAGAGGATGAAGGAAACTAGCTATGACAATAGGTGAACAAAAAACAAAAGTGTTAGTATGGTTGAATGTTCAAGAGAGAAGAAGAAGAAGAGAATTAATTCTTAATTAATTTTCTCTAATGTGGGCTGCTGTATTTTTTATCTTAAAATCCTTTTTATATATATTCTAATTGCCCTAAGGAATCTAATTCTAAGTAGGATACATAAAAGGGGATCCAATTTAGACAAGGAGAACCCAATCAGTAGGCTGTTGGCCACACGAGCTTACTATTTGCGCGCTGGCAGGCCAGCAAAATACAGCACGGGCCCGCAGCGCATTGCTAGCCCAGTCCTCTTCTATGCTCACATTGAACATCTCATGCTCACGACGTCTTTCGCATTCAAAAAACTTTTCCACGTTTACAAAACCGTCCAGTTTAAATTTTCTCTCTCTTAAACTTAGATCAAATTCACTGCTCATTTTACTCTTTCATTATATTCTTCTATGCGTGTGACCCAATGGTTCTCGGTTATGTTGGCCACTCAATTTATCATATAATATTGAATAAGTCCAGAGCGATATCTAGCCAATCATCATGACCCCCAATTGATCAAAAATGTCAATGGTCTGACTTGAACCCTTCCATAAAACAATTATCTGTATAACTTATCATTTCACCTTACTATACTCTACTTGGTTCAGAATATGGACAATGTATTAACTCCTACTAGGTTGACTATGTCACACTTAGTCCAAGTGATATTAGTTTCTTGTACATGAGATTCTTTACTCTAATAAGATATGTCCTTGAAGACCATCTTCAAGACATGTCCACCTTGTGTAAGGATTTTTGAGTAATGCTCTTCACAAGAGGCCATATGTATACTCTCCTTTTATCAGAAATGGTGAATCCCTTATTGGCTACTCAACTACCTTCGAATATTTCAAGCTATACCTAATCACCTCCCTAAGAGGCAACAAGGAACAAAGTCAAAGTATATAATTAGTATCCAAGATAATCTTGAGTACCTCAAATATAACAATACTTGCATCATTTCTATGATTAGACTATCACTGACATATAAATAGATAATCTATGTGATTGTCTCATGACAAGTCATCTAATATACTTGGCTACACTTAGCAAGCATCCACGTGTTAACTTTAAACATCTCATGTCTATAATTTATGAGATCAACTACTTAATCCAATCAAGAAATATAACATATGTCAGTCTATCCGGATTTACAATCTCTCATCTTGCTAATCCTATGACTAGGGATAATTTATGTATAAACACATTTACACATGATAGGAATCTCACCTTCATGATCCCATCATGATTTCTTTCATCTTGTGTTATATATCATGGACTACATCATTTGGTTTAAAATCTATATCAATTCATATATGCATTAACACCAAATTTGGCAAAAAGGAGATAGTTATGGGTACTATTTATGATTTAATATCTAATGTAATGCATCATTCTTTCAGTTTGTAGTTGGCCAACTTTTGGTTTTCATCTATTATAAATGGTATTTGTGCAATTTGGAAATTTATGAATGCTGTCATTTTTTACAATGAACAACCTAGCATTCATGCTGCTCTTCGTATGATATGGTGCTCCATTAAAGAAATAGATTTATTCAGGCTTGGAACAATGTTCAATTCGGTTTTGGAATTCAATCTATTACGAAACTTAGGTATAAAAGGCATCTCTCGTAAAGCATAAATTATTGCAAAAGTAATCTGGCAGACACCACCATCTAATTAGTTAAAAGTGAACACTGATGGATTAGCACTAGGATCTCCTGATAATGCTGGAGCGGGTGGTATTTTTAGGACTGCTCGTGGGTTTCCTAAAAGAGCTTTCTCCCTTGGTATTGCAAATAGTTTTGCTTATATCGCAGAAATCGAAGTTGCTATCAAAGCCGTTGAAATTGCATGGTATCGTGGATGGTATAAACTCTGGCTTGAATGTGACTCCATTTATATGGTCCAGTTGTTCAACAGAAAGTCCAGGGTGGTCCCATAGTAGATCAAGCAACAATGGCTCGAATGTTTACATTATGCCTCTCATATGCAACTATGGGTTTTACACATCTACAAAGAGGGAAATGTTATGGCAGATTTACTGGCTAAGCATGGAGCTACAACAGCGTCGTTTCAATGATGGGACTCATCTCCTATCTTTTGTTCAACTGCTATTGGTCATGATTTTAGTGGTGCAGCTAGGTTTCGTTTTACTTAGCTTTGTTTTTTGTTTGATGTATCAGACATTTTTTTCTATTTTGCTTTTAATGGATTTGGACTTAATCAATATGATAAGGCTGCTAAGTGTATATCAATCTAGTTGAGATACGTAGGTGCGGCTAATGATTTCTGAACTCCAACTTTTACTTTAAAAAAATTAACAAATTACCTATTATAATGAATAAAAATTTAAGTGTATCAATATACTAGGGCAAAAGTTATTATAAAATAAGTGTAAAAAAATATTTATAGCATTTATCATCCACTAAAGGACTATGCAGTGCTTTTATCAATGAAAAACTATATAGTATTACAGATATATTGATTCATTTAATTTTATTAAATTATTTCAAAAATCATCGACTTACTGGGACAATAATATTTTTCAAATAAAATTTATAAACCAATGGTAACATATTTAAATAAAACTTTCAATATTTCATAGAATATATGAAGTAAAACCATGTTGGCCAACAAAGAAAAATTTGTAGAATTCGACAACCATTATATAATGGGCGTGCTGAGTTGAGTTGCCAAAGTTCAAGAGGTTGGAATGGACTTTTTGATACATGAAATAAATCCAGTCTTCTAATCTATAGTTAAGGAATTAATTATAATGTAATTATTATTCAAATATATCATCATAACCCCAGCCAGCATCTTACAAGTGCTGAAAATTAATAATATTATCATATATAATAAGTTGAATAATAGTATTATGACTTCAACCATGCATTTATCCACACAACAAGTTGAATCACATTGAATTTCTTTCTCAATTACTAATAAGTTTTAAGGTTTCAAGTTTAAATATCTAAAAAGCAAAAAAAAAAAAATTGCTTGTTTGTTATTGTTGGAATATTAGTAAATTTTATTCTGTTTATTATTATTAGTTAAATATGATGCAGATATATATTCAATCTAAAATTTCAAACTCGTTAAACAAGGATTAATTTGAAGAATATATTTAAATCAAAAATTAAGAAATTCATTAAAAATATATTATATGCTTAATTTCCTCATCACTAACAGAAGTGAATGATACAAAGCTTTGGACCTCTTTCTTGATAACGACTTGGTAACAATTTAAAGTTAGAGAGTCAATACACGTTGTATGCCATTTTCCATATGCATGCCTACCTTCAATCAACATTCATTTGATGTTTCTTGTGAAACGATTTTCTAATTTTCATAAAAAGGACGTGTGCTTTTTTTATAATTATTTTTCACTTCTTTGCACTGAAATTGTTCATGGGCTATATATAATTATAAATTTAAATTTTGATGTAATCAAGTTGTATGAATAAAAATAGTCATACATATGTGAGTTCAAATTAAATACAATTTTTTTTTATAAATCTACTATATAATTAATTAATTAATTAATTATGAGATCATGCATGATGAACATCAATCTAATATGGTTTCCCCATGCGCAAAAAGCAAATATTGTAATCCTTTAAATTATCTCATAAACTAATTAATTAAGAGTGGTGACATATCAAAGTACAAATTAAGGACAAATAACACTTAAAAATTAATTAATTAATTAATTAAAAAGTAACATATACATATATATATATTCCTTTCATCAGATTTGCCATATCTAAATGTCGGTAGGCAATAGATCACGGATTTGACTAATTAGCTTCACAAATGCCAATGCTTTATTTCTACTCCAAAGGCTCGTGGCCATTCAAAAAATAAAACCGACATAATAGAATTCATAATTTTGTTTTTATTCTCTCCTATCGTTTAGACAACAATATAAAAACGAAAGTCTTTTAAATTCATATATATATTTTTTTATATAATTTCTTTTCCTTTATTTATGTTTACAACTCTATATATGGTCTTAAACCGTGTTGAGCCATATATAGCACTCTTGAATCCTTAAATTTCTAAAATATATATAATAATATATAAATTTATACCATTTTTTTATATTTGTCTCTCTAAAAATATAGATAAAAAGCAATTATTTGATGCTAAAAAATGAATTTAGTTGAGTTAATAAATAAATATATACTTTAAACTACTAAAATTTCAATTTTTAATGACAAATATTTAATTAGTTAAACTATTCAAGTTGCTTCACTATTTAATTTGATTTATAATATATTGAGTATTGTTAGGGATTAATATAGACGTTATGATATGCTTCGAGAAAAAAAAATAACTCAATTTAGAGAAGCATTTAAAAATAGTAAAATTTTTAGTAGGACAAGATTTAAATCAAGAAAGTGGACTTAAAAAGCAAGGGGATACTCATTGGAGTTCATATTATGACATATTACTAAATTTGATTTTAAACTTTTTTTACTATTTTTGATATTTTATAATACATTATGAAAGATGATATTACTTCAGACCAAAAGGCTGAAACTAATAGAATTTTAGATTTGATACAAACTTTCAATTTTGCATTTGATGAAAAATATATTGAGAGTGACAAATAAGCTATCATTAATGTTGCGGAGAAAAATCAAGATATTGTAAATATTATGACTTAAGTTAAAATTTGTAAAAATCGATTATAATTAATGAGGGATAAAAGTTAAGATTTTTTGTTAAAAAAAGTCATATTATTTTGTACAATTAAAATATTGATATTCTTGATATGGATAATGTTTATATGTTCAAAGGAAGGTCACAATGTATAAATCTAACAATTACAAATTTAAATCACTATAAAGTGGATTTATTTTATAGTATTGTGGATATGCAACTACACGAGTTTAATAATCGATTGTTTGAGATAACAACTGAATTACTGCTTTATATGGAATGTATTAGTCCTGATAACTCTTTTGTAACTTTTAATAAGTAAAAGTTGATTTAGTTTACTCAATTTTATTTATATGATTTTTCTCAAGTTGACTTAATGACACTGGACAATCAACTTGAAATTTATCTTATTGACATGTGCTCTAGTAACGATTTTGTAAGTCTAGTTGAGAAATTAGTTGAGACAATAAGATATATTGTGTATTTATTGATCTATTTACTTATAAAATTAACACATGTTTTACATGTTGCTACTGCTACTATGGAAAAAATATTTTCTGTAATAAAATTTGTAAAAAGTTGTTTGCATAATCAGATGGAGAGATGGTTAGATGAACGATTGCTTGGTTATATACATTAAAAATGATGTTTTTAGCAACATCGACAATAAATTAATTGTACAACTTTTTTAAAATATGAATACTCATTTAGAACAATTATGAACTTTAGTTATATTTTTGTATAGTTTTATTTACAAATTTTAAAATATTTTTATATCTTGACAGTTATTGAATTTAGTATTATATTTTTTAATAGATAATAGTTATTATTTATTTAAAATTTTATTTATGTATCAATAATTTAATTGAATTATATATTACTGTATTATAAAAAAATTAATATATAAAATTTAGCCCCCCAAAATACATGAGGCCTAGCTCCACCACTGATCTTATACTGTAGCAATTTTTATATGCATTATAAAAATAATAAATACTTATTCCTTATTACCTTTTCATGTTATGTACGTGGATACATATATTCAACTTTTAATATTATGGAATTCATGTTAAAAAAAAAAAGCTCATAAAATAGAGAAAATAATAAGAACTCCTTAACCCATCTATGTTTAAGTATATAAATTAGGATTGAGATAAAAGTTTGTTTAATAATTTTTTTTTTTTTAAAGGAAAAAGGAAGATCATGATCTTTAAAGTTTCAATATAGTAAACGTAAAGGCAAAGGAAAAAGAAAATAAAAAAAGAGATCAAATTATAACTATAAAAAAAATAAAAATAGGATTTCACTTTTTACTGTATATTATAATTATATGTTTCAAAAGGTAATTGCATACATGCGGAAATCGGTGGGTAGATTTGATATCAAAATCTCGAATGCATATTATATTTCAAAATCCAAATGTTTCTGAAAATATTTTGGAGGAGAGGTTCAATAAAAATTTTAGTGAAGTTAGGCTAGCTGATCTTGAGGATAAGTAGTAGTAATTTTTCTGTTCTTTTTTTGAGAATAACATTTTCTCGTTTTGTTTATATTTCCGTGATCAAGTACTGTACTAATTGTTGAAAAAAATCATATTGGTCAAAATTATTGACAATATTATGTTGTAAAGTATGAAGAATGGGTCCAAAAGAAAAAGATTGAAATGGACAATCAGTGCTTAAAAAAAATGCAACTCTCCTTTTTTTCTTTTTAATTTTTTGCCTAATAAATGATATCATTAGTAAGAAATTGTGGTTCATAATCATTTACAAGTTTAATCTGGCTACTGTTATTTTCAGTAAGATAATTAGAATCATATGCTAATTTTGGTTGCACCGGATAAAATTTTGAAGACTACAAATTAAGCATTTTACCATTAATTTTAAAACAATTGTATATTGAAGATTCGAATTTAAAATATTCAGTTAAGCCAAAAAAAACCCATATATATCATCTTATTTACCTCCTCACTTGCCTTTACTTTGAGTAGTCTATATATAGTTTTTTTAATTTCTTTCTTTTCTTTCTATATATGTTGACAATAATCTCTCCCGCGATTTTTCTTTTTCAACCCTTGTTAGCTACCCAAGATATAATTTCCATATATGACCAATAAACAAGTTGCTCAAAATATTCCTCCCTCCATGTTTGACAATATTTTTTCACAAATTTTATATTTTCAAGTAGTAGAAGATGAAATGTTAAGTTTTCATAATATGGGTTTTAATTGGGGGAGTTTGGAAAATTTTATATATGAAAAACGATTATAATATATATAAACTACTGTGAAATAATTAAGTAGAAGAAGTCGATTCATAAATTTCATAATTTGCTTTTACTTTATCCTGGAAAAGAGTTGCATTTTGAATACATTAGGAATTTCATAATTTCTTTTTACTTTATTTTAGAAAAGAGTTGCATCTTGCTCTAAGATCACGTTGAAATGAAACATATTTAAGTTGACTTTAAACATTAGTTTAGGAGAAAAAAGCTTTTTCTTTTAAGTATAAAGTGTCCGATTGAAAATTCGAATTCGAGACGTTACAACCATAATTACTAAATCAATACCGCAAAAAACTTTTGTAATTATTATAAGCAAGTACCTTACTCATATACGATCATGTTTGTGTGCCCTGGAGGCTGAAGACTAAGTCCTGCAATGTGGGCTTGGGTATAAATTTTGGATTTGGAGTGTGTGTGCAAGATAGCAAAGAATGATATGACCAAAGTCACTTAGGTTTGACTTGTCTACCCTTTGTGTTTGCTAATTAGGAAAACCTTAATTAGTTAGCAATTAATTTAAAACTTTTAATTAATTTTTGTCATATTGATGGGCCTAGTAACTACTATAAGGCACTAAGCCTCTTTCTTTGACTTTCCTTTCACACTTGTATTTTGTTGAATTCTATATCCCATCCTCAATACTCAATTCAAAGTCCAAACAAAATCAGTATTTCACTCTTACATTTCCACATAATACAATATCAAAGTACATATATAACAATGATACATTTTTTTAATTCAAATTTTATTTCAGCAGATCATATTATATATATATAATTGAAACAAACTTTGAATTCAAATATTATCTTTACAATATAGAAAGTATATAAAGTTGATATAACTTTGAATTTTACTCTTTCAATTAATATATAAAAATAAAGGACATTCTTTGAATTTGAATCTCATTAATTATTAATTTTGTTTTATATTATATATACTATTTTAATTGATTATACCTTCTCTATCAAAACGAAGAATAGAGAGTTGAAATAATTTGAATCCAATGTTATTATCATATCATAAGAGTATATTAAATTTTCATGTCTTAATTTGAATTTGAATATTATTATTTTATAAAAATAAAAAAATATTTTTTAAATATTTTTCCTTTATAAATTTAAGTTGAAAATGGTAAAAATTCATTATAATGTCCATAAATGATTAGGAAATTACTATATAAGCCGATTATAATATAGTAATACTATAATTCTGTAATTCTTACATTAGAAAATAATACAATAGATGAAAATTATTAGGATTTTTTTGCTTTTTATTATCAAATTATGAATCTGATGACGGATATATTTGTCTTTCCCCTTCTCGCTTTTTTGTTTTAAATTTTTAGGTAGAATTCTCAATTTGTTTGTTGCATATATGTAAGAAAAAAAAAACTCAAAATTGATGTTCAGTTATGACCAAAAGGTTGTATATTTTATTATTATAAAGAAAAATTATTAATTTAATATAATACATTAATATCTGAAAATTATACTATTATCTCTTATGTGATTTAACATAATATATATAAGTATTCTTAAATTTGAAAATTATATTATTTATCCATTAAAATTTATATTAGTACATATGCAAAAATTTTTAAATTTAATATAAAATATTAACATTTTTCTGAAAATAAAATATTTTTTCTCAATAAATATTTTAAAATTTAATAAAAAATACTATATAATTTTTAAATCTTATAGGTAATGCTAATTTATTTTCCCTTATTATAAAAGAATAAAGAAAAGCCACCAAGTCTAGCTAGTTGTCAATTCTTTACTCGTTAATGTCAGTATCTCCACATTCACAGTAGAGTGCATGACGAAATATATATTCATGCACTTGCACTGACTCAATGAATACCCATTTACAAATTAAAATATTAAATTATTCAAATAATATTTAAAAATTACAAAAACATTTTTTTAGGCATATATCCACGTTTTATTTGACCAAGCAAGAGGTCACACTGCACCCCACGAGCCACCAAGAGAGATTTCCTAGAGCCAACCTTTATGTGGTATCTCTCTATATTAATTCAATTCCCCCTTTCTATACTAATAATCATATGTTATTTATTTATTTAATACTCTAAGACTATTTATATATATATATATATATATATATAGTATATAACCTTTCATATCTTCCTCAGTATCCAACCCATATCTATTATATCTTATATTATCACAGAGTTGAGAGATAAGCACTTTCATACTCTTAGAGAGACACAGAGATTAGGAAAATGGTGAGAGCTCCTTGCTGTGAAAAGATGGGATTAAAGAAAGGTCCGTGGACTCCTGAAGAAGATCAAATTCTTATTAATTACATTCAGCAACATGGCCATGGCAACTGGAGAGCTCTTCCTAAACTAGCTGGTACTTTTCTTTCTTTCTTTCTTTCTTTCTTGTTTCAACTAATTATATTTAAAGGGCATTTCAAGAATGTTTGATTCTGAAATTTTGGTTTTCCTTTCAGGCTTGTTAAGGTGTGGAAAGAGTTGCAGGCTTAGATGGATAAATTACTTGAGACCAGATATTAAACGAGGAAATTTTACAAGAGAAGAAGAGGATACCATTATCCAATTGCATGAAATGCTTGGAAATAGGTATGTATCTTCACTTTAATTCAATCATCACTCAGAGCTTTGCTAATTTGGTTAAAGAAAACCAGTAATCAACTCTTCAATTGCAGTATTTCTTGATCTTTACAAACATCAAAAACTTGACAAACTAGAAAGATTCTCCCCGTGACTATCCCATGTGCTAACTATAAAAAATTCTAAAAAAAAATTGAGAGACATTTTTTTCAGGTCGTTTTTATATGAATAATTTAAACAAGATAAGTAGATGCACTTGTAATCGATCATGTGTCTTGATCGATCCATATATATAAAAAGATGTTCAGAATTTTAAATTCAAGATTAATGAAAATCCTGACAGGATTTCTTTAACTTTTTTGGCTCAGATGGTCAGCAATTGCAGCAAGATTACCTGGAAGAACAGACAACGAAATAAAAAATGTATGGCATACCCATTTGAAGAAAAGATTGAAGAAAAATAATCATGATATCACCTCAGAAATAAAGGAACAATCAATTGATGATCATGACGATATATCAAGGGTAAATAGTCAAGAATCCAAATCAGAAACAAAATTCATCAATATTGCGGGATCTGATCATGGCATGGTGTATAGGCCGATTTCGCCACAGCAATGTTCAAGTGATGATATTTCCTCTTTGACAACAGGCGATGATGTTGCTAATAGTAACACATCCGTGAAATTTGAATCGTCAGATGATTTTCCGGAAATGGATGAGAATTTCTGGTCAGAAGTATTGTCAAGTGACAATTGGAGCTCAGCCGGAGATTTACCGGTGGCAGTTTCCGGTGATACGCAATTTCAAATCCCATTTTCTCCACTAGGAAATGCTATAGAATCAGTTGCCTGTAATTCAAGTATGTATGATGGTACGGACTTTTGGTATAACCTTTTTACTAGAGCCGGGGAACCACTAGAGTTACCAGAAAATTTGATTTAGTTACATGAATTGATGCAATTTTTTTTTTTTTCCAAATTTTCAGATGGCAAATGATTATGAATTATTGCTGTCCATTTTGTAATTGTTTAGAACAGAACAAAACTTAGATATAATATTCAACTTAACGAAAAGTTCTCCAATTTTATGGCCCACAAATTCAGCATGTCGGTTTGGAAATATATATAATTGTTCATCAGGCAAAGAAACATGGAAAGAAAAAAAAAAAGATTTGTACATCAAATGTCTAATTAACTATACATTATTTGCATATTTTTGCTTGGAAGAAAATATGCTCACACAATGAAGCATCAAACCGAAAGGCTATTTATTTTCCAATCTTCATGTTCTTTGTTTTTTTCAGAGTTGAAATAGGAAGTCTGGTTATACAGAGCACCACTTAAAATTTAGAAAAAAATATTTTACTTTTTAATAGGTTTGCTGGTGTGAATTCAAACTATATATTCAAAAAAAAAATTCAATTTTTTCAATTATACGTTATATATTTGAGACATGAAGGGAATAAATGAAAAAGATTGTAAATATATATCACATTGTATTTGATGTTATATATTTAAAAGAAATGGAATAAATATATATGTAAGTTTGATTTGGGGGTTCACCTTCTCACGGACCCTCCGGCGGGCATTTCCACTTAGCTCCTGTATAATCTTTGTGGAGTTTTTTTTTATTTTTTTATCTCTGTTTGTTAGTACGAAGCTAGAATTATATTATAGGAAGGGTAAAAGGATATTTTATATAGGATTTGAGAGATAAAAAATATATATTTAAAAATTTTTATTAAAATTGTTGAAATATATATACATATAAATTTTTTTTTTGTAGCTTGGGGGTTTTAGCTCATTTGAGCTCTCTATCTTCGTCCATTTAGCTCACCTGTATATACATACATATATATATACATATATATATATATATATAAAAGTGCTTATTCAATATAAAGTTGTTAATCAATTTTTGAAGAGTGAAAGGTACTGTTCACTCACAGTCCATTAATTTTTGTGAAGTCATCCAAAACACGTTTTAATTTACATTTTTATCTTTATCATTTTGAAACATTGCAATTATGTCAAACTATAGGCTTTCATTATCTTCGACCATTCCAAATATTTATAATTTAAAACATCACATCACAGCATTGCTTTTTTTTTTTTAAAAAAAAAAAGATAATTGGAATTTAAATTTAAGATGTCACTACTCTTCACACATACCACTAAATCAATATATATATATATATATATATACGAGAGAAAATGTTTTACAGTCATCCCTTTTATGTAATCTCATATATGGTTATTAAATTTTGTGCAAATTATTATAAAATCTTAAAAGAATTTTTTGTTCAAAAAAATATAAAATTTTGTTTTTATTTTAATAAATCACTCTCAGCCAATTTATTGATATAAGTAACAAAAAAAGTTAATATATGACATCGAATTTTACCATATCTGCTGCTATATAGCATATCAAAAATGATATATTGGAATTAATTTCACTAATAATTACTAAATTTTGCTTTATTTGCTGCAAAATTATTAAATTCTTTTTTAATCTTGAAAAAATAACAAAATTTATTTTTGTTAAATTTTCAGCCAAATTTGATGAATAAATAATTAAAAATCACAGTTGATGTAACATTAAATTTTTGCTAAAACTTTGAATATGTTGTTTCCTTTCCCAAAAATCATTATTCATATTAGCTTTAACAATTGGATTTTCTCTAATAGTGTTAGACAAATTACTCTAATTTTTCAATTTGGTTGCCTAACAGAAGATGAATCAAACTGTCTAAGTTAAAAACCACGGAGTTCATGTGAATAATTCAGATTTTCAGTTGCCTATTAATCACATTTTGGTGGAAGTAAAAAAAAAAAATCTTTTGAAAAATCATTAAATTTTGAGTTGCCTATTAATCACATTTGCAATAAAAAAAATTAGTGATTTTATGGAAGTAAAGTTTAGTTATTACTAGTGAAATAAATATTTTTTCTAGCTATACTGCCACATGACAGCTGGTGTAAAAATTATTTTTAAAATTGATGACGTGACTATTGGTGTTGTAAAATTTGATATCACATCAGCAGCCGCCGCGTTATCTATACTAAAAAATTAGTTAGAATGATTTAAATAAAACGAAAATAAAATATTATAATTCTTTTGGAATGAAAAAAATCTTTTATTATTTTATTGTAAATCATACAAAATTGGGTGACTCTCGGTGCAATTGGCTCTTGAAAAAGAATATGGAGACAGATTGAACATTGAACTGAGGAAGCAGAGGCACATGACCACTTGTTGTCATGTCTTTGCTATCACAATTATCATGTTTCGAGCGTTAGGGGAAAAGTTTGACCCTTAGTCTAAATATCTAACAACACGAAACCAACCCCCTACCTAATTGCTTTTTGCCTTTGTCTTTTTCCATATGTAGATGTTGATGATTCAAACTCTCCCAGTGAATTAGTTCTTGAAGAAATATTTCTCTTAAATATTTATTTACTCCAGTGGAAATAAGGAAGTCAAAAGCGGAAATAGGGATGAGAAGAGACGAATTTATGAGATAGAGGGACATAATTTAATTTTAGAAAAGAAAATGGGTCAAAATTTAATATCAAACAAACAAGAGAAAACGACCCAATACTAAGAGCCAGCCCAATACTGAGGCCCATTTCTTATTTCAAGCTTTTGAGCCCATATTCCATCATTCCAATTGTTAAGCATTATAGATTCAG
>CATIWF010193181.1:0-11750 GCA_949630135.1 Balakata baccata
AACACATTAATAAAAGTATGGACCTTTTTTATTCATTCACAAATGGCAGGTGAAAAGTCCAAAGATGGGGTATCTGGTCCAAAAAAGGGAAGTAGGTAAATAAATGCTTTTGATTGATTAAACTTGATTAACCATGTTACAATGCTCTTTCATAAGGCATCATAGGTTAAGGACAATCGTTTAGTGCTGATATTCTAAGATTAGTTTTTGTTTGCTAGGCTTGTAAATTTAAGAAAATAAGGAGATGTATTCAGTTGTTTGTGTAATTGTGTTTGAAGGCCTTGGTTTTTGCCAAAATGGATTTGATATTGATTTGTTTTGAATCCAAATTACGAAGAAGAAAGAAAGCTCAAATAGATATTTGAATCAGCCAATTTAGTTTCATGGTGTAAGAAATTGCAATTATCCATTTATGATCCTGGAACTTGGAAATTTCTCTCTTATATTTTCAACTCGTGATGTTTTTTTCTATAAATATTGTATGAACGTTGGATGTTTCTCCGTCGTATTGAATATCTGGTTCTGTAGTTTCCTTTGCGTCTTGAAATGGTTGGGGATTTGTCAGTGTTGAAGTTCTCATGCTCTAGTTTCTTGTCACCAAGTAAAAAGTTGTTCCCCATTTCGAGATCGAGGTCACACATGGGTGCTACCAGAATATTAGGATTAAAGTACGGAGAAAGTATAAATTATATCAGCATTTTGATTATCAAATTCTGTATCACTCCTTTGTGATTTTCATAATCTCTTTTTTCATTTAGAGCATACTATTTTTATAGCGTTTTAAGATTGCAACTTGCAAAAAGTAGATAGCTAGCTCGAATAATTTCCAGCTTCCAATATTGTCTGGTAAGTGATATAATGTAAATAAAATGCATAAGTTTGGAAAGGTGACTTGAACTTGTCTTATTTTAGTTTACTTGATTCAACTGAAAATTAGTGTTTTTGAGTATAATCATGAGATTCTTGTATATTGTTGAATGTGAAATAAATATAGAATGGCCCATCTTATTCCTTTAATAATTTGTGTTTGAAATGATGAAACTTATTAGTTTGGTGGTTGATTTTGTTAAATTCTTCCAAATGCTCAATCAATCAATAGGGTTGTAAGTCTGTTATAACATGTATGTGAAAATATATTTGTCAACTGTAGTATGCTTTGAGATAAACAGACAAGAGAAGCTGAAAACTATTGGTCAGATGCCCTCTCTTCTTATCCTTCTATCTTTGTGAAAAAAAAAAAAAGACTATCTGGTTTTCCTCACTGTTCTTGCTGGCAAAAACTTCTGGAAACAGCAGCCTCCTTTTCTTTTGTAGTTTGATTTGTTATTTCCCTGTTCTTACTACCAATATCTGGTTTTCCTCACTGCTCTTGCTGGCAAACACTTCTGGAAACAGCAGCCTCCTTTTCTTGTGCAGTTTGATTTTGTTATTTTCCTGTTCTTACTTTTTGTTTCAAGTACCCATCATCACCTGGCAGATTTGGTTACCCTCCATCTTTTTTATTGAAATGATTTTGTTTTAGATCTATTTTTCCTTTCCATTCCATCATGAAAATTGATATGCAGAACCCCCTGGGAGACTATTGATATGTTTTTACTTGGAGATTAATCTACCTCTTCAAGTTTTATGGCTGACTCTTTGTTACGAGGTAGTAGTGCAAGAGTATTAATTGCATTTTTTCTGGTGGGCAAGATGGTTGATCTGGGTTGTCACTGTTTGGAAATCCGATCTAGTGATTATGGTGTTCTTTGGAGGAGTTTGAGCCATCAATGCCCTAGGACCTTTCTTTCACGTGATGTGAGTAAATTGCATGCCTTTCCAGCCATAAAGACCCTAGGCTGGAGACACATCTCAGCAATTGAGTGTTATTGGTTGTCCAATATTCAATGTAACATTATCAATGGTTGCAATGACTTCCTCATTGGTGGTGTATGGATTCTAGGTGGCTTGAATTGCATTTAAGGACTGCTTTTTTCCTTAGGCTGCCAAATCTAGTTGGCTAGATTATATTTCATGTATTGTACTCTTTTTGTTTCTTAGGCTAATTCCAACTTGTTGTTGGCCTATTATCTCTTGTACTCTTATTTCATCAATGAAAATTACCTTTAGAAAAAAAAAAAAACAGTAGCATTACTTTAATTTTATTGTTCTAAATAAACCTATCTTAAAATTTGTGGTTTTCCTTGCTAGTCAAAGTGCTTTTTCTTGAACTGTTTGACTTTTTTTTTTTATATTATTTTGTTTCATTATAATAGCCCCATTTTAAAAAAACTGTAGCATGCCACTAAAATATGTGCAAAAATTCAACTATGAAGGCCAGTACTGGGATTGAAAGAATCCAATACAATATAAGAAATAAGGTCCATTTGGATTCAACTTTTAAAATAAATTAATAGCCAGTAGTTGCTATTGGTAATTGGAAGCTAATGGTGTATGGCTATTATTGCCAAAAGAACAAAGAATGCTTTAAACCCTTATTAGCTTGTTGCCTTTAATTTGCCGAATGAACATCGAGAGTATTACATATGTATATATTTCAAAAAAATTTATATTATAACTTACTTTCTTATTTAATATTTTATACAAGTCTTGAATGCACTAATTAATATGTTGTGTTTGTGTGTGTGTATATTATATCTTTTTTTCCATGTATTATACAAGTCTTAGTTAATTTTATTGTTAGTTGCAATTGTTGTTATGTACATGATTTCATCACATCATAACTTTATTTGGAAAAGAGAACTTGTTAAATTTTAGTGATGTAGAAAAGAGAGAACAAAATACCAATTGATGGAAAAGCTTCAATATGGAGTTTCAGAATAAGTAGCTGTTGCTCTTACAACAGCAAGTTGTTGCTGATATTTTTTTTTGCCAAGTTGTTGACCTTATTACTCCATGTTCTTTGATGTGACTATTGTGTCATGAACAATTAACATGCTACATGAAATCAAGAGATTTTTATATGGTATCTTCATAACTGTTTCATTATACTGAAACAGAGTCGATGACGAAAATAATGTTCATTGGTAGGTAATCATGCTTACTGAATAATGCAAAAATAGAGCCATGAAATGCCGACATGAGCTTTATCCTTTCACAAAGATGTGAATGTTAGCTGTAACACCAAATCACATGTCTGTCTTAAGTGACTTGGCTGGATTTTTATATTTAACATTCTTCTGCAGATATGTTCCGTCTTTTTTGCCACCTCCTATGGCAGTTAAGGGAAAGGATCCTGAGAAGAAGGTTGGTATTTGTATAGGAGTCATGTTATTCATTATTCTTTAGGAGGTTTACATTTGTAATGGACATATTTAGCTCCTAATGTTCTTATACAGAAGGAAGAGGAAAGACTGAAGGAAAAGGAAAAAGGGAAGACGCGGAATATAGATCATTTCATGGAGGAGCTGAAGCATGAACATGAGATGAGGGAGAGGCGAAATCAGGAACGTGAATGTTGGCGTGATGGCCGTGTCACTGAGAGTTCCACTGTGAGTTTTGCCCCATCACATCATCTCCCTCCCCCAACCAAATGAGTGGCAAGCAGAATCATATAGCATGTCGCTTAAAACTTTCTTATACTGGTTCAAAATTTGTCCTCATTTATTTGTTATTTCTTCCCCACCACCCTCCCCCCCCCCCATCCCAAGCAAGTTTGGATGTGTGTAATATACCTCTACAGGATGTTGTTCTTTATTACTCTTTCACTTCCATCTTTCTAGAACATATAGAAATGCTTTAATAAGGTTATTTATTTCCAGCCATCCAGTCGATTTGATGAACTGCCTGATGACTTTGATCCCAGTGGAAAGGGATCATTTGATGATGGTGATCCACAAACTACAAATCTTTATGTTGGCAATCTCTCTCCACAGGTGATAATTATGATGCTCATGTTATCATTCATTAGTGACTTCTTTTTTATTCCGTAATTGAACATTTTTTTTTACCTTTTTAATAGGTTGATGAGAACTTTCTGCTTCGGACTTTTGGAAGATTTGGGCCTATTGCTAGCGTGAAGATAATGTGGCCCAGAACAGAAGAAGAGCGAAGGCGGCAGAGAAATTGTGGATTTGTTGCATTTATGAATAGAGCAGATGGTCAGGCTGCCAAAGATGAAATGCAAGGTTCATTACTTTTATCGGTTAATCCTTTTTATTGAATTTTTTTTCTCCTTTTCACCGAAGGTAGATATGAAGGGTTTTAGTGTAATGATCGTCACTTGCAATTACCTAGAGGTGTAGTGGTTAAGCTAAGTCCAATTTAGTGAATTAGTGGTGTACTGGTGCTTCATTACATTGATTTGTCACTTTGCACCATGTGACATATGTCATTTATACAGATGGAATATGGATCAAAACAATGCCTATGTATCAGCCATGGCTTTCAATTTTGACCCATGTAAAAAAATAAAATGGGGAAGAGAAAAAAGGGGAAAATTTGCAAAGGTGGATGAACCTCGATTTGTTGCTTTCACTATCAATTGCCTTGATTATTTTATGATGTGGTTTCCTATTCTTTGGTATTATTCAAGTGCAACGAGTGTCTTCCAAATGATGGAAATCAGAATCATATTTGAAAATTAAATTGCACTTCTTTCCTGACCTGTTTATTCCTTCAACCAGTGTCAAGGGTTAAAATTGGGTAACAATTTTTAACCATGGGCTTGGTCCTATTTTTTTATTTTTGTCGATGCTGAATACCTAAATTCTTATATATATATGTATGCTTTCAAAAATTCAAATTCCGTCAATATGTCAAAGTCAAAGTGCTTAACAGAGATAAATCATGTCACAGGAGTGGTTGTGTATGAATATGAATTGAAGATTGGGTGGGGTAAATCTGTGGCTCTTCCATCACAAGCACTACCTGCACCGCCACCAGGACACATGGCCATCAGGAGTAAGGAGGTCTGTTAGATTTTGTCCTGTGAATACCTGTAGTTTAAATTCGGTATATGATCATACTCCTGTTCTTGAATGAATAATAAATAAATTTATTATTTGGTTTTGTTTTGAAAAATAAATTCAGTTTTGAAAAATTGTCTGGCTAATACTTGTACATTTTATAATATTTAGCATAGATTGATTGGCAATCCAGATTGTTTTCAGGCATCATCTGATTCTGAAACATTTTTTTTTTTAATGTTTGATAGGGTGCCACTGTAGTTCTCTCAGGTCCATCAGGCCCGCCTGTAACTTCAGTTCCAAATAATAATTCTGAACTGGTAAGTTCATCAAATTTATCTCACTTGTTTGCTTGATTTTATCATAGAGCCACTGATACTTATGAAAATAAAATGGATCACTGCTCAATTTAGGAATTGATGATTCTCATTTTTTATTTTTATGAATTCTTTCCTGAGCTAGCATATCTTTATTGTACTATAAGGATATAATTAGAATATATTATTGTTATTGCTGTTGATTTGTAATCTATACTTCTGTTTTGATTCATTGATTAATTATAGTCCTAAAGGTTGAGTGTTGTTGAAATTATCGATTTCTCTTCATTTTCGTTTCTTTACAAGTGTTAAATTGATACTATAATGGAGGGTATAATAACATTTTATTTGCTCCTTTCACATCCTCTGTGATCGAATTTACAGTAGGTTTGTAGATATATCCATTTTATTTAATCTATATTTTTTTCTCATTCATGAAGGTTTTAGTTTGTTATTCTTAGAGTTTACTTTTATTATTATGACTTTGGTTTTGTTCATTAGGTTCTTACTCCAAATGTTCCTGATATAATGGTTGTTCTACCTGATGACGATCATCTCCACCATGTGATTGATACAATGGCTTTGTATGTTTTGGATGGAGGATGTGCTTTCGAACAAGCTATCATGGAGAGGGGTCGTGGGAATCCCCTTTTCAACTTTCTGTTTGAGCTTGGCTCAAAGGAGCACACGTACTATGTTTGGAGGCTCTATTCTTTTGCTCAGGTGCGTCCTCTTATATGTTTGGTTGACTTAGTCACACATCTCTGAAGATTGCAATAAATGGCATTAAGTTCTATCCTAACATTGTCATTTAAAGATGTTAATGTGTCATGAGCATTGCCTTGATTGTTCATATAATTGCTATGATGTTATAGTCTCCTTTTCAAAGAGGTTTTTTCTGTCACATATTTTGTGTGCATACACTAGCAAGTTGATATGGTTAAATATTGTTGGAATGCAGGGTGATACCCTCCGAAGGTGGCGAACAGAACCCTTTATCATGATAACTGGTAGTGGAAGGTATGTGATGTTTCAATAGCTGTTTATGCAAGATGTTTTGGAAGGTGTGGAAATTCATTGGAATTCTTTGTTGGGGAACAATGAAGATGATGTGCTTTTGTTTAAAAAAAATTTCTTTTCCACCTTAGATGGATTCCACCACCTCTGCCCTCAGCAAAGAGCTCAGAGCAGGAAAAGGAATCTGGTAACACATATGCTGCCGGAAAAAGCAGGGTATATTTGTCACTATGATTCCCAGCAGTGACAATTTACTTCCCATAGTGAGTAAATTTTTCTTACTGGATTGAATTTTTGCAGCGTGTTGAACCAGAGCGAACCTTAACTGACCCACAGAGGGATGAGTTTGAGGATATGCTACGTGCATTAACATTAGAAAGAAGTCAGATAAAGGAAGCAATGGGTTTTGCTTTGGATAATGCTGATGCTGCTGGAGAGGTGCAGCTTATCACTTCATCTTGTTTTCCATACTCTGCTTGATGGATTGAAAGTACTATGTGTTTGATTTATTCATTTATGTCCTTTAAACTGACGAACAGTGCTTTGAATGCCATTATCACTATTTCCTAATCTGTGCTATTTTGTTAATGACACATTGATTTTAAGGATGTTCACCTCACTTTGAACAGAAGCAGAAAATCATCAATGAGGCAGCTGTAAATAAATGAATGAAATTACTCCACGGTTGCATATTTTAAGTTCAATTTATTGTATTGCAGGTTGTTGAAGTTCTAACAGAGTCTCTAACTCTTAAAGAAACTCCAATCCCAACTAAAGTAGCAAGACTTATGCTTGTCTCTGACATTCTTCATAATAGCAGTGCTCCTGTTAAAAATGCTTCTGCGTACCGCACAAAATTTGAAGCCACACTGCCTGACATAATGGAGAGCTTTAATGACTTGTATCGTAGTATAACTGGAAGGATAACTGCTGAGGCCCTCAAGGTAAGCTGCCAATTGCAAATAATGTTTTGTTTCAGTTAACATTTCTGTTCTTGCTCGCCTTCTTATGAAGTGCATTTGTACTGACAGGAACGAGTCATGAAAGTATTGCAAGTGTGGTCGGACTGGTTTCTGTTTTCAGATGCATATGTGAATGGATTACGAGCAACTTTTCTCCGATCTAGTACTTCTGGTGTTATCCCTTTTCATTCTATATGTGGTGATGCACCAGAAATAGAGAAAAAGACTAGCTCAGAATATACAGGTGATGGGGGAAAGATCAACCAAGATGGTGCATTGGCAATGAGCAAAGGGGCAGCCATGAAGGAGCTCATGAGTCTTCCCCTTGCTGAACTGGAAAGACGCTGCAGACATAATGGATTGTCTCTTGTTGGTGGTAGAGAAATGATGGTTGCACGATTGCTTAGTCTTGAAGAGGCAGAAAAGCAAAGGGGCTATGAGTTAGATGATGATTTGAAAATTGCCCAGAGCCATTTGAGTTCAAGTAAATTTTCAAGTGGTCACAAGGAGACAAACGTTGAAGCAGAGTCAGTGGGAGTGTCAGGATGGGATCTTTATGGGGACGGTGAGATGCATTCTCTAAGCAGAGGGTCTGCATCTTTAGCAACAACACTTCCAATATCACAGTCTGAACTAAAGGCCTTCACAAAGAGAGAGAAAAATGATCCTATTCTTCCGGCTTCTAAATGGGCTCGAGATGATGATGACAGTGATGACGAGGAAAAGAAAAATGCTAGAGGTTTAGGGTTGAGCTACTCATCATCTGGAAGTGAAAATGCTGGTGATTTTCAAGGTAAGGCTGTTGATGAAACAGAGTTTGCTCCTGATACAGGTGTTCCTATGCAGCCTGACAGCGGGATGAATGAAGAGCAGAGGTATCATACTCCTCTTTTCTTTATTGTTTTCCTTCTAGCACTTGCTAGCCCCAAAATTGGTTTTATTTGTAGTGACAAGAAATCTTAGTTTGTTGCGCTGATTTTTTCTTTTGAAGCATCGCTGTTTGGTCAATTCCAAGCATTCTGCTATTTGTGGCATTCTTCTCCTATTAGTACATAGCATATGCAATCTGGTCCAATTTTGTAGTCCAGGTTTATATTCAACTGACTTGGCTGATGATATTGCAGACAGAAGTTGAGACGTTTGGAAGTTGCTTTGATAGAATATCGTGAATCCCTTGAGGAGCGAGGAATTAAAAGTGCAGAGGAAATTGAGTGGAAAGTGGCAATCCATAGGAAACGGCTACAATCAGAATATGGGTTATCCGATTCTCCCCAAGATATCACTGGGAACAGCAGTAAGTGATTATTTTGCAAGCCTACTGGATCTTGTGGCTTTCTGGTAGTAGAGATATTTCTTTTCTATGTCGCTGTAGTTTTACAAATACATATTTGTCCTATTTTATTTTATTATTGGGTGGTGTGCATGAATCATATTGTATTGGTTTATTACAACTATGGTGGTTCAGAACTTAACTAAATGTGAAATATAGCTTAATTGATTATTGACTCATGTAAGACAAGCAAATAGTTTTTTGCACCTTGGGTTTTAAAAAAGAACAGGGGCAAATAAGTGAATGTCTAATGTATGGGTTTTCCCACTTTGCTTCAATGGGCAGCTTTTTCCCACTTATTTCTTGCGTGGAGGTTGTTTCTCCCAAACTCATAACCTTCTGATCTCAAAGAAGCAATCTTACTGTTTCGCTGAAATTGTCTCTCAGAGGCAAACTATATTTTAGGATTATTATTGCTAATCTAGTTGTTTCTTTTGTTGGGTTGTATCGAGTTAGTTATGTTGAGTAAAACCGTAATTGCTTTCAACTGTCTTTAGCTGTCCTTGATTTCTAAGATGCTTTGGAGTCAATTATTTGATTTTTCATGTGTTTTGTCCATTGTTGCATCTGTAAATGGTTTGTCTTAGGCTTTCATATATATTTTTTTTTCTGAGATCTGGTAAAATGGTTTCACATATTGAGTTTTCATATGGCTTTATTTCTACTTAATATTTGTAATGTTTGAAAGAATTTATGGAAATCAATCTCCTTTACTTGGGAACTGCAGAGAGAACATCTTCTGAAAGAAAGGATAGAAGAGATGATAGCCATGAATCTTCAAGAAAGCGGCACAGGAGCCAGAGCAGAAGTCAGAGTCCACAACGGAAAACATCAACCAGGGTAAGGGAGAGGGAAATTGATTCAGACAGGGACAAGGAAAGGCACAGAGATAGAGATAGAGTTCATGATATGGAGAGTGAAAGGAGGGAGAGAAATCACCGTGACAAGAGTGGAAGTAGAGAGCGGGATGATCATGACAGAGATAGAAGTAGAGAAAGAGATAGGGATAAGGATAGGAAGAGACGGGTTAAGTGAATTTTTCAATTCAGCACTTGACAGTCCAGAGTTCCTCAGGAAGATCAGATCAACACTTGTCTAATATCAAATGATGCTATATTTCGGATGGGTTTGATCTGAGTATTGAAGGTGGGATATTATAGATGAGGACAGTAGCCAGCTTACCAGTGTCTGCCATGGAAATCTTCCCATAAAATTGATGTGAACATCCAATATTTTCTGCTTTCCTGGTGAAAACCCATGAGAGGAAATGTTGCTTCTGAAACCATATTGAGATGCATTGTCCTTTTACAATGAAATTTTTAGACATATCGGTTGTGCTTTAGTGCTTACTGATCCAATGTATTGATGCGGGATATTACATGTCCAATTAGTGGCTTCGCATGTGTAATTTTTTCCCCAATTCTGTGAATCTCTTTTTTATTGGCTTATGATATTTTGGTTGTTCCATGGTCAGGTAGTTAAATGATAAAGTTATGGACAAGTCTTAGAGATTTGCATATCACATTCTGTTTTACTATCTCATACATAGATTAATTTAATTATACAGTTATTCACAATGGTTTATGTGATTAAAATAATTAATGTAATTGTATTAGTTTACATATGATATGACTGAATTTATCCAATTGGCATCTCTATTGAGTTGCTAAAAAACTTGTTTTTCATTGTTATAGATCAATATTGCCCAAATATTTATGGAGAATTTTATATGGAATACATTTTTCGAATATTTTTCAATGTCTTTTTTGTATTTTAATTGCTTCTTTTTATTTTTATCGTTTTTTTAAATATAAAAATTAGTGTGTATTTATTACATTTTTTTCGTTTAATTGAACAATAAAATGATCATTTTTTTTAATTTATATGATAATCAATTGTTCTTATAAATGTTTTTATTTATTTTTAATTATTGTTTAATTAACTTAATTAGTAAAGAAGTATGTAAAATTGTAATTAATTAATTTAATTATCAAAGTAAACTTTGATAAACTTTAATTGCCAAATGAAATATATAAATTTGTATTGATTAATTTAATTAAAGTCATTTACTTTGGTTAACCTTAGGGGTTAGATTTTTGGTAAATTTTAGATAAATATTTGGTAAATTTTTTTTTTGTAAATATTTGGTAAATATTAGGTAAAGTTTGGTATATTTTTGGTAAACATTTGAATAAATTTTATGCAATTTTAACTTTCAATAAATTTATGGTAAATCTTAGTTAAATTTTATATAAATTTTGGATACATGTTGTATAATTTCAATTTTTATTAATTTTTTAATGAACTTCAATAAATATTGAATTTCAGTATTTTTATAATATTTTTAAAACTTTTTATTTTTTCTATTTTTAAAAAACCATTTTATCGGACAATATTATAGTAATTATTTAGGCTTTTTTTTTTCTATTTTTGTTAAAATTCCATATTTATTTTGGTAGCCCAATTGGATGGAGTTTTATAATAAAGCTGGTGGAAATATTGAGATATATATTATAAGGGTCAATTTGCAACTTCGAGCTTTGTAAATTAAAAAACGTATTTTTATCAAAATTGTCAACAATTGCTAGTTTCAATTTTTCTTTGTAAAAAAATAAAATAAAAAAGAAAAAGAAGAAAAAGGAGGCTTGAATGGACAGATCTCCCGAAGAAAATTAGTAGTTCCATGGTCAGAATCCCAAGTCCAAGACAACTTGCTGCCCCACATAATTTGTGCTCCGATATAAGTCGATCTGCAAATCATCGTCACCTTATCACATAATTTCTCAAAAAATGATTTTTTTTCTTTTCAAATAAAATTCAGCAATATAAAAGAAAATCGTCAAATAATTATATTTATTTTATACCAAAAATAAAAAGTAACTTTATGGAAAATTTGGAACGAAAGAAAAGTTTTTAATATATTTGAGATCTGACTCAAATGAAAAGATGATTTGCTTTTAAAAGAATGAAGTTTTGAATTTAATTCATTTTTTTTTACTAAAAAAAAGTGCTTTATAAGATAAAAAAAAATTATTTTTAAAACTTTGAATTATATCAGTTTTTTTTTTATTTCATCATAATATTAAGTACAAGTTGAATATAGTTCAATTTAATCTAATTGAATAATAAAAATAATTTGATTTTTAATTTATAAAAAATCACTTAAAGTCAAAATGCATTTCAAAATTACAATGTATCAAAGTCTAATATGACATCA
>CATIWF010193251.1:0-20894 GCA_949630135.1 Balakata baccata
TTGGGGTTGGTGATACAACTACTTCGTGTTGTTATTTTTCTTTGGGTGGGAATGTAAATATTTTAAATTTTAGATGAATTTTTGTATAACTCTAGCCAGATTAAGGCCTTTATTTTGTAATGTGAAATATATATATATATATATATATATATATATATATATATAAATCTTATGCATATTCAAAATTTACTCTATATTTTGAAAAGTCATTATGGTCATGATGCAAAAGTAATTTTTTTTTTTTAAGAAAAGAAAATATGTGTTTTACCTTTTTAAAAATTATAGTACATTTCTATATAGTTAAGGTATATTCCTTAATTATATGGTAGGGTACTACACAATATATCTAAATAAAATTTTAAAAATCAAATTAAAAAGAATATTATAAAAGCCCCATCAAATAAGCCAAACAACAAAACTAGATCAATAAAACCTAGTTTTAGGCAATTTTCGCAATAAATTTGAATTTAATTATTTGAATGCCATTCAAACCATTTTCCAATCATTATAATCATCCTTAATCATTCCATGATTAGAATATAGTGAGAAAAATAATTAAAACTAATTTTACAAATTAAAATGAATTTTTACAATTATTGGAACCAAAACTGCAAAAATCAAGCAATCGTATTGCATCTTCAATTAAAATTAATTGTGATGAATACAAGGGGGCTCTAATACCAATGTTGGGTTTTGAGGATGTATCTCATACATAAAACGTAGCAGAATTTTAAAAAAATTTAAAACCCGAACCAAAGACTCAAATTGTGTCATCAAAATTAATAAACTAAGATTAAGTGTTTGAAGATTTTATCTTTAGAACTCTTGATAATTTCCACCTCTTTTGCTTGTTGGGTTGTCATAAACCACAACAAAAATCCTATGGTAATCCACATGAAGCTGGATGGAGGAAACCTCTTAGGGAATGGCCTAGAAAATTATTTTTTTGCTAATAAATATAATATATTTTCTTGAGAGAATTGTTTGAAAATTAACTCTTAATTTTTCTGAGGGTAGGGTATTTTATGGGGAAAAAAAAATCAATTTATAGGTGTTTTCTAAACACCATAAGGTTGCCCAAGTAAAGCAAAAATGCCGAAATAGGGCTTAGGGGTCTTTTGGGCCAAAATGGAAATTTTGGCAGAATTAGGCCCAAATTGGCTTGCAACATGCACACACCAGCTATTGGTAGCCTATTGCAGGCCTGTGACCCCTCCAAGCAATTTTTTATTTTTAAAATTTTTCCGTGATCCCATCATGATTCGATCACATATAATTTTCTTATATTTTTGGATCCCATCCAAGACCATTCTATTCCTCCTTCACACCTTCAAAGTGTGTGATCCATTTGGCTCATGGTTATGTTGGCCACTCGAATCAACATTTGATATCGAGAAAGTCATGAACGGTATCTAGCAATACATCATAACCCAAAATTGACCGGAAAGTTAGTGGTTTGACTGCGAATCTTTCCGTAGGCAATATCCGAGCAATTTTTCCTTTCACCATCCTATACGCCACTCAGTTTAGAGCATGGACTATGTGTTAGCTCCTGCTAGACTGACTATGTCACATCTAGCACAAGTGATGTTAAATCTTGTTATTGAGACTCATTACTCTATTAGACATGTCATTGAAGACCATTTTCATGACATTTCCACTCCGACTAGAGATTCCTGAGTAATAATCTCGACAAGAGGCTGAGGGTATACACTCCCTTTATCAGGAGCGGTGAATCCTTTATGGCTACCTAATTATGTTTGAATACCTCAAGCTATCTCCAATCACCACCCTATGAGTGACCTATGTGAGGTAACAAGGAATTGAGTCAAAGCACATAATCAGTATCCAAGATATCCTTGAGTACCTCAAATTTAAGAATACTTGCATTATTGCTATGATGAGACTATCATTGATATTTGAATAGATAATCCATATTATTGTCTCATAGCAGGTCATATAATGTACTTGACTACTCTTAGTAAGCATCCACATGTTAACTCTGAACATCCCATCCTCACAACTTATGAGATCTATTACTTATCCGAATCGACAATATCTCATCTTGTTGATCCTATCACTAGGGATAATTTAGATAATAACATAATTACACATGATAGAAATATCATTATCAAGATCTCATCATGATTTCCTTCATGCTTTTTTAATATCATGGACTTTCATTAATTAGTTTATGATCTATATCAATGCATATGCAAATGAATACTAATATAATGAAAGAATGCCATTAAGAGTTTGTATATTAAGTGCTTGAGGCGATTGCCTTTTAGGTACATCTTTAACAATCTTCCACTTACATTAAAGCCAATCACCATTGTACATTACATCATAGGCCAGTATATGGTGGACCTAACTACCAGTAGGACCATTCTAACAGTAAGTTCTTCATAAGCAAGCATCAACTTTGGTCTTATAATGCCCAAGAAATATGGCCTAGAAGATAAGGTGGTATATAAAAGGTTGTTTAGTAATTAAACATGAGGATATAAAAAGGGTTAGAAATTAACAAGAAAAGGAATTGATTTAATTTAATAAAAAGTAAATAGGAGAAAGCACGATCATGATTTTTTGAGCTCTCGATTTTAGAAATGCAATCACAATTTTGTCATGAGTAATAACTCTATAAAAATGTGATTCCAAATCTTCTTTTTCACTTTTTTAGAACCTAGCCACTTCCTCACATCTGTAAACACTTAGAGAACTCCCCTATTCTTTCCCTATTGCTTTTCCTTAGATTAAACATAAGAAAAACACATTGGAGATAAGGTTTAACAAGATTTAAACAAGGGTTTTTGAGGGTTTCGCTTTAGAACATATGTTTTATGTTCAGACAGCCTTAGAGACTGAGATTCTCCATTATTGTTCTTTGTTACAGACCTAAAATGGAAAGATTCATGAACTTCTAATGATATGAGAATCGAATTTCAATTAAAAATGGTTATTAACTAGGGTTTTCTTAATTTATGTCATTCAAGGTTAATGTTTTATATTAGATGGCTATATTCTCTAGAACAGAATGTGTATGGCTTTGTTTGTCACCTTTGGTTCATGTCCTTTGTGGTAGGAAACAAAATGGAAGGTGGAAACGACCACCTAGGAGAGTGAGGGTGGTAGAATATTTGGTTGTGGCTCCATAGTTAAAGGTTTATACATATAATCCTGTTTATTTGCTTTGTGGTTGCAAGGTTATTATTGAATGAATATTCTGAATGATATGATACTATGATATGCCATGATTATTGACTTGGTTGGATTGAAATCGTTTATATAAATTAAGGCAAGAATGATTCAATAATGTCATGTTAATTGGGAAGAATCATGTATATGAGTTGTTATTTTAATGATGATACTCTTAAATGTATATAAGTTCTATGGTATGTCTACTAGGGTATCTATGGCTTTTGAATGGAAAGATTTAGTGTTGGAATATGAAATAGAAAGTTGTAAATTGTTGTCATTGCAGGTTTCACGATCATAACATGGAAATCGCACTCGCGATCCGCCCTGTATTGGGGCAGGGCCATAGGCCTGCCACAGTGCACTACAGCACACCACAACATGCTACAGTGTGCCATGGCTCACCCATGACACCTAACATGCTCATGTAGGGTAATGGATATGATGTTAATAAGATACATGCTTAAAATGTGATGATATGACATGATGAGGATGAATATATATATATATATATATATATATATACGATGACATATGGATGACTCTATATGAGAGGAGTATTAGTGGTTATTCTAGATATGGTAATTAATGGGATGAAAGGTTATATTATTCATGTTTCAATATATTAAATCATGTATAGATGTATGATTGGTAAATAAATGTATACGGTGATATGTGCTAAAGGTATGATAAGACATGCATATGAAGATACATGTAACATGGTCTATACAATTAATAAAAAATGGATTTAATGACTCTTGTGTTATATACCATTGATTATTACATAGAACATGAACATACATGTGGTATATGAATGACTCTTTATGAGTATGCATATATACATTGGATTTTATATAGATAGTGTAATTGTGTTATTAAGATGCAGTGTTCATGTATGATTATGTTATTGACATAGTAAATGAACATGATATGAAAATTTTATATGATATATGCATATGTTTGGCTCTAAGTGAGCATGGTTATGATGGAATTATCAAGAAAGGGACATGACTCATACCTATGCGATTGATGTTCATGGCATGTATGAAATGGACACTACTGAACAAATACAGAAACATGAAACAGAAATAGAATGTACAGAACAAGCCTTAGTATGCCCAGTTACTCGTATTGGACTAGTTTTAGGATAGATGGCATGCCATTCAAGGTTCTTATGGTGCCATAACTTTTCTTTCATGCCCTATGGGTAAAGTGGCATTAGTTCTGAGAGCGCTTTTGACCTATAGACAAGTTGGCCCTAGCTCTGAGAGTGCACTTGACCTGAGAGCTTGGACTAGCTCTCTTTACACCTAAATAGGTGGCTTTAGCTTCACGAGTGCTCCTATTCATAACCCGTATCCAATAGTCCATTTTAATCAAATCGATACATTGGCCAATTAATAGTCTAAAAAGGAAATGCTTGTATGGATTTAGTGTTAGGATATAATTTTTGTGATGATGATTGGTTTATAGTAGTTATGCTTCTACAAATAAGGTAGGTTCACAATCTCTTTTATTTTATGATATTACAAAACGATGGTGTGCTACTTGATTGGGATTTAGCTTGAGATTTAATGTGATAAATCTGTAAGTTGACATGAAATAGAGTATGTGATGTATATGTTTATTATGTTGTGAATTCATGAAAGAATTTATATGATTATATATACCAATAAGCTTTCAGTAGCTTAGAGTGTAGGTTTCTTGCATGCAAGTTTAGAGCTGGTAAATAGCCGAGTTGACATGAGAAGAGGAGATCAAGCCCATCAGAGAAGTTTTCAATTCATGCATTTTATCATAGTATTTCATTTTTATTTCATTTGAGTAGTTAGACTTGAGTGATAAAGTTTTAGAAGAGATAATGGTTTAATTAAATTGATCTAATATGGATCAAATGAGTAGGCTGGTTTTTAGCCTAAGACCTAGATATCAATATTTAATTATATGGTTGTGATACAGAATACAATTGGTATAGTCCAGTAATAAGAAATGATATGCATGTGTTAAAGGAACAAGTTGAAAAAGGTGATAAAAGTTTTAATTTAGTTACAAATTAATAGGCTTAACTGGTTAGAGTTGGGTATCATTCTCTCGCATAGTGGGGTTTAGTCTGCTGCATAGAAGAGTGTTATATTTTTTTGTATCAGAGCTTCGGTTTATGTGGTTTTATACTTGAGCAGGCTATGGATTTATCATGCATTACATATATGTGTCATGTTTGACTTTGACTTTGGGCTACTTCTTTGTCAACTTATAGGATAGTGAGAGATACCGTATGAACGATGGATATGACCGAGGGAGGTGACACTCATGATATCGGGGCGCAGAACTAATTGAACTTGGGCCTTAATATGGGCTAACTTATTATATGATTTAATTTGATTTTTCCAAATTCCTATAGTAAGTGACTGAGTATTAAACTTGTTAACCTTATGGTGATTGCTCTCCATTTTGTTCTTGACAATCAAATTAATTATCACTAACATCTTTATTTAGTGTTGTTTTGATAGTGTTCAAAGTTTTACCACATTTAGTTGTGAATTCCCTATTGAACAAGTCAAGTATTTCCTAGAGTGTTACTCTTGATCGGGACAATGATCTCTCAATTGGACTAGAGTACAGACTGGGAAATACATGTCCAGACCGGAAAAGACTGCCTTATAATCTTCTAAAGTTCCAGAAGCAAAAGCAAATTGGGACAGGCTATGTCCCGACTGGGAAAGCAAATTTCCAGACTGGGAAATATTATGGTATGACCGAGACAGTCAAATAGATATGACCATTGAAGAGGAGACTCCACCAAAGTGTGCCACATCATTTGGAAGTCAAAACGCCCAAGTCAAACTGATTGATGTCTCGACTAGGACACCCGGGAATCATTTGAAGCCAGCAGGCCTAGGACCTAACTATGGCATCATCAAAGAGGTGCTGATCGGGACATGTGTTGATCGGGACACAAGGAGTCCCGACCGGAAAAATCATATAGGAATCAGCTGTTGGAGCCCTTAGCCAACCAGACAATGCCACATGTCAAAATAGGTCATTTCCCCATCGGGAACCCCTCTTTGCGGGCTGCATTTAATGCACTTGTAAGTGAATGTTAGAAAGAGTAATGACACTCATTTGTGATAGCTATTTGGTGGAAAATCAATATAAATACCCTACCAAAAGGCCATTTAATTTATCCAACTACTTTCTAAGTGCCAAAACTCTTGCAATTTATTTTCTCAATCTTTCCTTAATTAATTGTTTTATAAGGGTTCAAGTGTTAGCCTTAAAACACTTGGATTATCCTATAATTGGGTAGTGTGAGCCGAATTACAAGGAATTGGTTGTTGTGTGAACCATCAAAACACAAGAAAAATTTGGGTTGAGTGTTAGCCTTGGTAAAACACCTAGTTGGGAGTGAGCTAGTTAAAACTCCATTTGTAATCTAAGTGATTAGATTAGTGAATACCCAATTGAGATTGGGGAGAGAAGTAGGGTTAGTTAATACCCGAACCGCTATAAAATTAGTGTGTTCATATCTTCCTACCTTTATCTTCCTTGTGTGTGCAAGAATTTTTAATTTTCCACCAACTCATCCCCCCCTTCTTGGTGATTGTTTGGGCAACAATTGGTATCAGAGTAAGGTCTAGAAATCAAGCTTCACTAGCTCCAGCAAAGATCTACAATGGCCCAAGAAGGATTCCAAAGTCTCAAACCTTACTTTAGTGTTTCAAACTATGCCCATTGGAAGTTTAGAATTGAGGCATACTTAGATAGTGAAGGAATTGATGTGTGGGATAGTGTTCACAAAGAATGGACATCACCAATAAGGAAGAATGCTAAAGGAGAAGATGAAGCTGTTCCAAGAGATGAGTGGATTGAACCACAGAAAAGGGCAAATGGCAAGAATAAGAAGGCTATGGCCATCCTAGCAAGCTCTCTCTCTCTTGAAGAGTGTGGGAGAGTTCAGCATTATCCAACCACCTATAGTATATGGAGGACTTTGGAGAACTACCATGAAGGCACAAAGCAAGTTCGTTCAAGAAAGATTCAACTCCTCATGAACGAATATAAACTCTTCAAGATGAAGCCTAATGAGACCATTACCGATATGACAAATCGCCTACTCTCCATCATCAACAACATAAATAAATATGGAAGACATACAAGCTTTAAAGATGTAAATAACAAGATCATGAAAAGTCTTCCAATAAAGGACATGGTTCAAGAATGGTAGGTATAGAAAAAGCCAATAAGGATTTGAGCACCATTCCCACTGATGTGTTCATTGGCAAGCTTCTAACATATGAGATGACTGTTGTTAGGGAAAAGGAGCTTGAAGAAGAAAGGGAGAATAAGAAGTCCCTTGCACTCAAGGCAAGCACACCTCCTCAAAGGTTCAAAACTTGGACCTTATTAGTGATGATAGGGCAAGTAAAGAAGAGGATGAGGAGATAGCCATGCTATCTAGAAGAGTAAAGAGAATAATAGTCAACAAGTATGGGACTATCAAGAAATACAAGCAAATGGCCTCAAAATTCAAAGGCTCCTCATCCAACTTTAATAAGAACAAGGAGGAGATGAAGTGCTATGAATGTGGAAAGAAAAGCCATATCAAAATGTCCAAGGCTCAAGAAGTGTAAGAGCAAGTCTCATAAGGATGGAGGAGACAAAGGCTATAAAGCTACATGAGATGATTCTACATCAAGTGATGATGAGGGGAGCCAAGAAGATGTAGCCAACTTGTGCTTTATGGCTTTGGAAGATAACTCTAATGAGGTATGCCTTAAATTCACAAGCAACAAAAATGTATGGCTCTTGGATAGTAGATGCTTAATACATATGACTGGAAATAAAAACCTCTTTACTAGTCTCAAACGTGTGGATGGAGGTAAGGTTACCTTTGGGAACAATGCTAAGGGTAAGGTAATTGGCATTGGTTCCATAGGACTTAATGGTATTTCAATCGTAGATGATGTAATGTTTGTTGATGGTTCGAAGCATAACCTTTTAAGTGTGAGTCAATTATGTGATAAGGGAAACAAAGTCACCATTAGCTCTAATGAATGTCTAGTGATCTCTTTAAATGGTTAAGAGATATTTAAAGGCAAAAGAGATGGCAATACTTACATAATTGACTTACACAAGTTAACTAATAGTTGCTTTAGTTGTCTTGTGTCTATTAATGAAGAATCTTGGCTATGGCATAGAAGACTTAGGCATGCAAGAATGGATTTAATTCAAAGCCTTAGTAAAGATGAACTAGTAGATGGGCTCCTAAAGGTCAAATATTTGAAGGAGAAGATTTGTGAGCCATATCAAAGAGGGAAGCAACACAAATCATCATTCAAGCATAAAAATATTGTAAGTACCTCTATACCTCTTCAACTATTACATCTTGATTTGTTTGGACCTAGTAGAGTTGCCAGCTTGGGTGGAAAACATTATGCATTTGTTATTGTTGATGATTACTCTAGGTTTACTTAGGTAATTTTCTTAATATTAAAAGTGATACTTTTGAAAACTTCAAGCACTTTGCCAAGAGAGTCCAAAATGAGAAGGGATATTGTATCTCTAAGATTAGAAATGATGATAGCAAAGAGTTTGAAAATGATATTTTTGAAAACTATTGTTTAGAAAACGGTATTTCTCATGATTTTTCCACACCAAGAATTCCTCAACAAAATGGGGTAGTTGAAAGGAAAAATTGAACATTGGTAGAAATGACTAGAACAATGCTTAATGAGTATGGTTTACCAACCTACTTTTGGGCGGAAGCCACTAATACCGCATGTTGTGTTTCAAACCGTGTTTTCAAAAGACACATTTTAAATAAAACCTCTTATGAGCTTTGGAATGGGAGAAAACCCAAGATCTCATATCTTAGAGTATTTGGTTGCAAATATTTCATATTAAATACCAAGGACAACCTTGGAAATTTTGCCTCAAAATCGGATGAGGGCATATTTCTTGGTTATTTCAACAAAAGAACTTTGGTTGTAGAAGAGTCCATGCATGTTAATTTTGATGAATCTTATAGACTTGATCTTAGGAAAGGTATTCCTTTGGATGATGTTATAGGTTCCAAGGAGAATATCAATCTTGATCAAGTGAAACAAGGAGAATCAATAAAGAATAATGATCTTAATGAGGAACAACATCAAGAGGAAGAACAATCCCAAGCTCTAGAGCAAGAAACCAATGAGCTACCTAGGGAATGGAGGTTTGCAAGAAACAACCAAAAGGAGCAAATCATTGGTGATCCTACAAAAGGTGCAAGTACTCATTCTAAACTTCTTGATTCTAATCTAGCTTTTGTATCTCAAATTGAACTAAAGTCAATTAATGAAGCTTTGGATGATGAAAATTGGGTGATTGCTATACAAGATGAACTCAATCAATTTGAGAGGAACAAGGTTTGGACCTTGGTTCTAAGACTTAAGGACTACCCAATAATTGGTAGTAAGTGGGTCTATAGGAACAAACTAGATGAGGAAGGTAACATTACAAGAAACAAAGCTAGATTGGTTAAAGGATATAACTAAGAGGAAGACATTAATTGTGATGAAACCTTTACCCCTATAGCAAGATTAGAAGCTATTTGCATTTTATTAGCATATACATGCCACATGAATTTCAAACTTTTCAAATGGATGTGAAAAGTGCTTTTTAAAATTGTTTTATAATGGAGGAAGTCTATGTAGAGCAACCCCCTAGTTTTGAAGATCATGCTTTTCCAAACCATGTCTATAAGCTCACTAAGGCATTATATGATTTAAAACAAGCCCCTAGAGTTTGGTATGAAAGACTTATGGATTTTCAAAAGGGCATGTTGATACAACTCTCTTTATTAAAAAAACATAAGCATGACACTCTCATTATTCAAATTTATGTTGATGACATTATCTTTGGATCTACTAATGAAAATCTTTACCTAGAGTTTGCTAAGTGTATGACTAGGGAATTTGAAATGAGCATGATGGGTGAGCTCAAATTCTTCCTTGGACTTAAAATTAAGTAAAGCAAAGATGACATCTTCATCAACCAATCCAAGTACACTAAGGAATTGATAAAAAAATTTGGGATGGATGAATGCAAGAATGCTAAGACTCCAATGGGTACATCAACTAAATTAGACAAAGATGAAAAGGGTAAAGCTATTGATGAAAAGTTTTATAGAGGTATGATCAACTCACTTATTTATTTAATCGCCTCTAGACCCGATATTATGTATAGTATATGCTTGTGTGCTAGATTTCAATCATGTCATAAAAAATCACATTTGAATGTGGTAAAAAGGATTTTGAAATATATTCATAGAACTATACATTTAGGCTTATGGTATCCTAGGAATACATCATTTCATATTATTGGTTTTTTAGATGCCGACTATGCCGGTATTCTTTTGGATAAAAAAAGCACATCTGGAATTTGTCACTTTATTGGAGAATGTTTAGTTTTTTGGTGTAGCAATAAAAAGGTTTCAGTTGCCTTATCCACCGCTGAAGAGGAATATGTGGAGGTAGGTTGTTGTTGCACTCAAGTTCTTTGGATGAAGCAACAACTCAAGGATTATGGCTAGGTGATTGATCACATTCCCATCAAATGTGATAACACTACTGTAATAAATCTTTCAAAGAATCCCATTCAACATTCTAGGAGCAAAAATATTGATATAAGACATCATTTTTTAAGGGATCATGTCCAAAATGGTGATGTGGTGTTAGAATTTATTGACACTAACAACCAATTGGCAGATATTTTTACTAAGCCCCTAAATGATGAAAGGTTTTGCTTTATAAAAAGTTATAAAAAGAAAGCTTGGTATGCTTGATGGGAGCATATTGATTTGAAAAGCTTTAACTCATGCTTTTTCCATGTATGAACATGTTTATATGAATTATATGCTTTTTAATTGATTAATATGGATGTTATGCTCTTCTTGTTTGATTGATGGACTTTTGCACACATAAGTTGATATTTTAAGTCTATTGAAGTTCAATTTAATGGGCTAAAAGACTCAAACTATCAGAAATCATTTATGATGATGATCTATGATATGCCACACTAGGGTACTTTAGTTATATTTCATTTCTTTCCTCTAATCTTTCTGAGTACTTGTAATTCCCGCTCGGAAAAGATTTTTCCCTCTCAGGATAGACGTCTCGCTCACGAAATTATCCATCCCGCTCGTGACTTCTTGGTCTTCGAATTGACAGTTGCAAATCTTCTTGTCTCACTCGGGATCCCCCATTTCTTGGTCAGAAAATTTGAAAATTTTCCAACTGTTACACCTCTTTAAACATGCATGCTCAGGAAGGCATATGTCCCCCTCGAGACTGTGCCCAACAGTTCAAAATTTTTTGAATATTGGTAGGTTGCCGATTGGGAACCCCCCAGTCCCACTCGGGATTGCCTCAATGATAGCTTTTTGTGACTGCCACTAATCAAATTTCATCTGTTATAACTCCTATTAAATCCCTTCAAACGGTAACATACCTCTTCAAACACTATAAATACCCTACTTTTCTATTTCTTTTCCTCACTTTTGCATCTAAACTCTCTCTCTCTCTCTCTAATTTTTTCTCTATAATCCCAAAATCATGAAATACTCTCTCTACTCATCCTCTCCAATGGCATCGAAAACTGATACTTTGAAATCTAGAGCCTCCAAAGGCAAAGGAGTGGCCTCTTCTTCATCCAACTTCACTTCTTACAATGACATCTTCAATGCTTTCTTAAAGGAAGAGAAAAAGCTCTATGCAATTATCACTACCAAGAAATTCATCTCCAACCGAACCATCAACCTAGATGATCTTGAATAGTTAGGTGTCAAAGATGAAGTTGTTGGCACTCTTAAAGAAATGGGGTGGACTAATTTCGTGATGCCCCTTGAAGATGGACACGATGAACTTACAACTGAATTCTTCTCCACTCTTCAAGTCCTCAAAGACCTTGAGCATCATCTTAGCTACTATGGGGTTCAATTTCATCTCTTTGGCCAACAAAAGATTAAAAAACACCAACTTATGGATGCTTTTGGTTTCAAGAAGGTAGGCCTTATCAATACTTAAGCCATCCATCTCTCTCCCTTTGATATGTGGAAAATTATTTCTCTTGAAACTCATCTTGACAAAAAATCAAATGCCAAACACATCAAGACACTTTCTTATTTCATCCTCGACCGTATTATCACTTTCATTATCAATGCAAGAAGTGAAAGCAATGAGAAAGTCAATTATGAAGACATTTTCTACCTTTATGCCATGATTCACCAAAAGTCTACTGAAATGACCCATTTTCTTCTTGACAAATTCCTCTTCATGGCAACCACTACCAAAGGTACCATCTCTCTTCATGCACAAATAACTTATCTTACAAGATATCTCCATCTCATGATGGATGAAAATTGTGCTCTCTTCACTTTATCTCGTTCTCAATATGAGAGCTTCTTGGACATTTAATATCTCTTCAATTGCAAGGCAATTGCAAGACCCTTTAAGGTGTCAGACACTTTCTTCTATGCCTTTGGAGATCATGGCTCCCAAAAGGCAACCCAAGAGGCTATAAGGAAATGTTCAAGGCTCTCCATAGAAGGAAAAGGATCAAATGCCCAAGATATGCCTCCACCACCACCTCCTCAAGCCCAACATGTCACCTTGCAAGGTCTTTATGACTTTCAAATGCAATCCTTCAATACCATGAGGGATATGATGTAACACCTCCACTTGGATATTCAAAGCATGCAAGGGCAATTAAATCTCAATGTTTGTACTCATAGCTTTGAAGTGGCCCTTCCAATTGAGGGGGAGCAAGACATTTAAGAGGAGGAAGAAGGTGGTGAAGAAGAAAAGGCAAGTGGCGAAGAAGGAGATGATTAGCCTAGTTATACCTTTCATTTCTTTCTTTTCTAAGCTAAGTATTTAGATGTGTGGTACATCATGTTTAGATCACACATTTTCTTTTTCATGTAATACATTTAAAATTTAATCAAATATTTTCTTGTTTTTATTTCTTACTCTCCCTGGTAATTGTTTTTTTTTGCTTTATATACATATTGTCTTTTTGATCTTGACAAAGGGGGAGAAGAAACAACATGAAACTTATGCAAAAATTAACTCAATTTTTAGATTGGTAACTTAGTTAACTATGTTGACTTTAACAATCTTGTTTGACTTAAGTTATTCAATAAGTATTTTATCTTCAAATGATGTGAAACTTTGTATGCATATTTTTAGTACTTTAATTTGATATATGTTCTATCAATTTGTTATTTTTGCTTAGTTTGATTATAAAAATCACAAAAGAAGAGATTGTTAATCTTAGGATGATTGCTCTCCATTTTGATCTTGACAATCAAATTACTTATCACTAACATCTTCATTTAGTGTTGTTTTGATAATATTCAAAGTTTCAGCATATTTGGTTGTGAATTCCCCATTGAACAAGTTTAGTATTTCCTAGAGATGCGTAACTCCCGAATGAGACTAGAGTACAGACCGGAAAATACATGTCCAAACTAGAAAATACTACTTTCGATCTTCCAAGGTTCTAGAAGCAAAAGAAGATCAGGATAGGCCATGTCCCAATCGGAAAAGCAACTTTCTAGACCGAAAATATTATGGTTCGACTGGGACATTCAAATAGAGATGACCATTGAAGAAGAGACTCTACCAAAGTGTGCCACATCATCTAGATGTCAAAATGACTAAGTCAAACTGATGATGTCCCGACTGGGAAAGGTTGTGTTGGAAATATGGAGCACCAAGAAGGGGGGTTGAATTGGTGGCAAATAGAAATTTTCGGCTTAATGGATTTCTTTGAGTGTTTGAGCAATATGCAAATAAAACATAGAAAGTAAATGAGAAAGAGAAGATTGCACACAAGGATTTATAGAGGTTCGGGTGTTAACAAACCCTAGTCCTCTCCCTAACTACAATTGGGAGTTCTACTATCTCAACTTGAGATTACCATAGAGTTTCCTAGCTAACTCACAACTTAGTGTTTTCTCAAGACTCACACCGAACCCAGATCCCTTGTGTTTTAATGGCTCACACAACAACCAATTCCTTGTATTTTGAACAGGCTCACATACAACCCAAAAAAGAGTTTTTCTCACTAGGATCACTCTTACAACCTACACCCAAGTGTTTAAGGTTAACACTTCAACCTTTCTTACAAAAGATATGAGAATTATAATTGCAAGAGTTTTGACACACTTAAAATCAACCTCTTATGTTCTAAGGCCTTTTGGAGGTCTATTTATAGTGTTTACCTTCCAATTAGCCATTACATATGGTGCCAAAACTATTTCTAACGTTCTAAAAAAGATTGACAAAAAGTTATCTGACAGAGATAGTTTCCCAATCGGGAAATTCATATATTTGTTGGAGCCTTACACGTGGCAGCCTTGGATTTGTCCTTTTCTTCAACGGCTAGTCTCAGTCAAATTTCCTGATCGGATTCTAAAAAAGATTGACAAAAAGTTATCTGACAGAGATAGTTTCCTGGTCGGGAAATTCATATATTTGTTGGAGCCTTACACGTGGCAGCCTTGGATTTGTCCTTTTCTTCAACAGCTAGTCCCGGTCAAATTTCCCGGTTGGGACAAGAGTTTCCTGGTCGGAAAACTATTTTTTCCGGTCAGGACAACTTTCTGGAACTTTTGGAATGCTAAAATCGAGCACTTCATGAGGGGGAAACTTTTTGTCCTGAGAGGGACATATATTTCCTGAGGGGGAACATGCCTTTTCCAAGGGGGAAACTGCATGTCCCGAGGGGGAAACTGTCTTTCAATTTTTGACTGATTTGTTCACTAAGCAAATCAAATCCAATTGACTTGAAATTTTGTACACTATCAAAACAACATTAGATGAAGACACTAGTAACATTTAATTTGATTGTCAAGATCAAAATAGAGATCAATCACCCTAAGGTCAACAAGTTGTCCCGCCCTAGAAGCATTCGAGGCCAGTAGACCAAGGACCTGACTGTGGCATCATCGAGGAGGTCCCAACCGAGATACAAGGAATTCCGGCTGGGAAAATCAAATAAGAACTAGCCATTGGATCCCTCAGCCAACTAGAAGATGCCACATGTCAAAATAGGTCATTTCTCCACCGGGAACCTCTCTCTATAGGCTGCATTTAATGCACTTGTAAGTAAACGTTAGAAAGAGTAATGACACTCATTTGTAATGGCTATTTGGTAGAAAATCAGTATAAATATCCTACCAAAAGACCATTTAATTTATCCAACTACTTTCTAAGTGCCAAACTCTTACAATTTATTTCCTCAATCTTTTCTTAATTAATTATTTTGTAAGGGTTCAAGTGTTAGCCTTAAAACACTTGGATTATCTTGTAATTGGATAGTGTGAGCCAAATTACAAGGAATTGGTTGTTGTGTGAGCCATCAAAATACAAGAAAAATTTGGGTTGTGTTAGCTTTGATAAAATACCTAGTTGGGAGTGAGCTAGTTAAAACTCCATTTGTAATCTAAGTGATTAGATTAGTGAATACCCAATTGCGATTGGGGAGAAAAGTAGGGTTAGTTAACACCCGAACCTCTATAAAATTAGTGTGTTCATATCTTCCTACCTTTATTTTTCTTGTGTGTGCAAGAATTTTTAATTTTCTACCAATTCATCCCCCCTTCTTAGTGATTGTTTGGGCAACAAAACTATTGAATCTACTTTCTTGTCCAACCTTTTTAAAAAAAAAATAAATTATGTTATATAATCCAATTTATTCTTTAATACAGATTGAGTAATATAAGTATGTGAGTTAGTAAAGTATAAGTACTTTATAATGTATGTTAGCAAAAATGAGTACAAAAATATGTGGGACAAGTAACATTTTCTTTTTTAATCCACTAATAATTAATTCTTAAGCAAATGTTAAATGCATGGAAGATTCTTCTTTTTTGAAAATTTTTTAAAAGGTACACATGTGAAAATCTATAAATGAAAAACTTAACTATTTTATTTGTGTTCCTTTTCTTTAGGAGAGTGTTTGGTTCAGCTGTTGGAAATAGTTGATAACTTTTTGAACATTCAACAATTGAGCCAAGGTGTTTGGTACGACTTTCTAATTAGCAATTGATACCTAATTCTAACCTCAATTGGCTGGTGTTTGAAAAAACTCCATTTTGAAGCTTTTTCCTATCAGTTGTAAGTTTATTCAATTTTATTTTTGAATTGGACTATATTACTCTTATATATTTTATTAATTACAAAATACTTATTTCTTCCAAATTGAATTTTTCAATCAATAAATTATTAATAATTATAAATATAAAAATATTACAAATAATATTCAAACTAGTTATATTATATACTTTTAAATAAAAAAATATAATATATTTCTGATTGGTTTATATGTTATTTAATATATTAAGTATCAATAATATTAAATATATTAAATTTATATATAAACATACATATATATTTTTAAAATTTTTATTTATAATTAATTAAATTTTATTATTTTTATTATCTTAATTATAATATATATGTATATGAAATAATTATTTTATTTACTTATACTTCATATAAAAATATATATACTTCGAATGATATAAATTATATCCACGTTTGTAATTTTACCTAACGACAGTAGCTCAATCAGTTTTACCAAATATTAAAATCAATTAGCTATCAATCAGTCAACGGCTACTAGCTACCACCTATCAGCTATTAGTTACCAGCTCCATTCAATAGATAAACCAAACAAGGCCTAGGAGTAGCAAAAAGAAATTGACTTATATATGCAGTACATAATTGACCTCATAGTGTTGCTAATCGCATTTAATTAGTAATAATCTTTAACTATATTAATAGAAAATGAGCATCTCTATTTAGTGATCACTAACTATGTTTATAGGTGTTGAGTGCTGCCATAATGCCTTAAGGCATTTTAGATATAAGGCTTCAACATGATATTTCTTAGTTTATGGTTGTTGAAAAAATTATTTTTACGCTTAATGTAGTGTTTGATAAAATTCCAACTTTATGATAGTTTTAATAATATTTCTAGGTTTAGGATAGTTGTGGGTGAGCTAGCTGGATAGTACGCCAATTTAATTGGCACAGAGGATTATGTGCTACTAGAAAGTACAATTTCAGTTGGTGCTATGCTCTTTTTTTTTCCTAAAAAATAATAAATCTAAAATAATTATTTGGATAAAGCAATTGTTCACTTATTTTATTTTTTTCATGCAAATTAATTTTTTTTGGGTTTTCATAGAAAAAGTTTTCTCTTATTTTTTTAAATTAATCAATAAAATGGTATAGTGACCAATTTTTCAGTTTATAAATATGAAATTAGTAGAATCTTCATATATTATTTATATTACGTATATTATTAATATTAGTTTTGTATATACATGATAGGATAAATACATTAATTGTTAACTAATATTTTTCGAAAAATTGTTAACTAATATTAATAACATATATTTGTATAATATATTAAAATATTTTGTGTCTACTATACATCTGATACTAACAGCTTGATTGTATCTCAAATACCTAAAAAATAGGTACACATGTGACAACAATCAGAAATGCCAATATCAGTTTTGGAGAAGTATTTAAAATTTTAAAAACAAAATACAAAATTTTAATAGGATGTTAAAAAAATAAAGAAAATTAGATGTGCACCAGTTCAAGTGGTGCATAGATCTATGTGCCAGCTTAAATGGTGCACAAAGCCCATACCAGTTCATTTGACTAAAAAATAACCTCGAACTTGGAAATTTTTTAAAAATCTACCCTAAAGATGGAAAAAGTTTTCCTAACCACTATCAATTAAGAAATATCTCATGCTTCAACTCCTACAAACCTAAATGGCCACTCTCCCATTTGTTGTGGACGGGACCCATCAATTGTCAACCAAGTAACGTTTAAGGGTTAATTGCACCCATGATCACTACACTTTGTATTATTTTCATTTAAATAACCAAACTTTTTTTTTTGTGATGTAAAAATAATTGAACTTAACTTTCATTTGACAAAAATCACATTCAACCAAATGGCTATCCTGATGCTGAGCAACATCACTGCCATGTAAGTATCCAAGCAATCTACTGATCGAAAGTGATTTTTGTGCAATAAAAGTTAAGTTCAGTTATTTTTGTGTCACCAAAAAAGTTTGGTAATTTAAGTGAAAATAATATAAAGTTCAATAACCACGGGTCCAATTAACCCTAACATTTGAACTTAAAATGGCAAATATTGAAATTTATTTACAACAATCCAACTACTAAAAATTTTGAGGGATTCGGTGTTGGTTCTTTACTTCAAAAAAATAGGGCGCTATTCTTCAAATGGATATGGCGTCTAATGAAATAAAAAGAAGGCTCTTCATGGCAAAAGGTGATATCCATCACATATGATATACAACCAGGTAAGCTCCTTCAATCCTCTATCTCTTTCGCTAAATTCTCTACTATTTAACATATAGCTTCTCCAAATTTTAACATTAGTATCAACTAGCACATGTAATGACAAGAATACAAGTGTGATTATGTGATTATGTTGAGGCTTAACACCCACATACAAGGATAATTTGATTGAACTATTTAAAAAACAAAGAAGCCATATAAAATGTCATGCCTACACTGCCTTCACTGCTATCAAACATTCCATAACCCTCAAGCCATTGTAGGCAAGTGAACAAGGACAATTCAACTCTCAAAGGTTCCTCTCGTCTCCCTCCATTTATTTGTAAGTTGATTTTCTTGGAGAATTTTTTGTCCAATTGGAACGTAGAGTCATTATGGTGCCTTCTATCCAAGAACTGGAAAATTGAAGAACTTTATTTTTCAAATCATCTTACAACGAAATGGAAGTCATTTGTTAATGTAAATCTCAGTGATATTCGTGATTGTCATGTTGTTCTTCATTATATTAATTCAGTTTTCATTTGTGCTTGCAAACAACGTTGATAAGTCTCTTACTATTGTCGACCTCTTCAACATAATCCTTCACTCAATGTTCTTATAGGCAACCTCTACTATGGAAATACTCATATCCATATGATGCTTTAGGATATCCCACAAATAGACATCGGTCAGATTTAGCTTCCAGCTTATTTGATATTGTCCGCTTCACATAAGTAGGACAACCCCAAACTCTCATATAAGAAAATGTGGGCCTTTTGCTATTCCACATCTCATATGGAGTAACATCAACTGACTTTGAAGGAACTCCATTCAAAATATAAACGACAGTCTCTAGTACATGACCCCAAAATGATTTAGGTAGTTATGCAAAGCTCATCATTGACCTTACCATGTCCAACAAGGTTCGGTTTCTCCTTTCAGCCACTCCATTATGTTGTGGCGTGTAAGGTGGAGTCCACTGGGATAATATCCCATTATCTCTAAGATAGTTAAGAAACTCTTGGCTTAAGTATTCACCACCCCGATCAGATCGAAGTGTTTTAATACTTTTTCCAAGTTGTTTCTCTACTTCATTTCTGAATTCTTTGAACTTTTCAAAAGCTTCAGATTTGAATCTCATAAGATACGCATACCTAAATCGTGAGTAGTCATCGATAAAGGTAATGAAGTAGATAAAACCACCTCTGGCATGTGTGGACATTGGACCACATACATCTGAATGCATTAAATCTAATAGTCCATTAGCATGTTCACCCTTTCCTTTAAAGAGCAATTTTTTCATCTTGCCTAATAAGCAAGATTCACATATGTCATATGATTCATAATCAAATGACCCCAAACTACCACTCTTGTGTAGTTTACTCATGCGCCTCTCACTTATAGGACCAAGGCGATAATGCCATAAATAAGATGATTTCAACAAATCTCGTTTATGCTTCTTATTGTCATTGATATTTAAAATTGGATTTGACATATCTAATATATATATACCATTGCATAATGTACCACTAGCATAAAGAATGTCATTCAACATAATAGAACAACAATTGTTACTAAAAGCCAAATGGAAACCATCTTTATTTAAACTAGGAACAGAAATAATGTTTTTAGTTAAAGCAGGTACATAAAGACAATTGTCTAAATTTAAAATAAGCCACTAGGGAGGGTCAATACATAAGTTCTTACAGCTAATGCAGCAACTCTTGCTCCATTTCCAATGCACAAGTCCGACTCTCCCTTATTTAGTAGCCTACTATTCTTAAGGCCCTGCATATCAGTGCACCGATATCTAATACCTATATATTATTAGAAATAGTATTAACCTCAATGACATAAATACCTGAAGTAGATAGGGATCAGATGCCTTCTTCTTCAAGGACTCCAAGTAGGCCTTGCAGTTCCTTTTCCAATGGCCATCTTGCCACAATGGAAGCAAGTCCCTTTTGGGGCAGTCTCTTTGGCCTTTTTCTTTGCCAAGCCTCCCTTAGGCTTCATGGACTTCTTCTTTATCTTGTTCTTCTTCTTAGAACTAGAAGAGTCCATTAGCATCACAGTCTTACTGTCCTTCTTGACAGATGGTTCAGCTGTCTTGAGCATATTGATTAGCTCTGGAATAGTGGTAGAAATATGGTTCATCCTATATTTAAGAACAAAATGTGCATAACTATCGGTCAAACCACTGAGAATTAAGTCTATACTTAATTCATGGTCCATCACAAATCCCAAGCAGGCCAACCTCTCAATATAGCTATTCATCTTCATAGTATATTGCACTGGAGATGTCCCCTCAATCATCTTGGAG
>CATIWF010193354.1:0-64240 GCA_949630135.1 Balakata baccata
AAAAAAAAAAAATTTTATATGTAGTTTGGTTAATTTCGTAATTAATAAAAACTTATTAGTATAACTTTACATTTTAAGTGTTTGTTTGATTTAACGATAACAGTTAATTGTTAGTGACTAGCAGTGGCAGTCAGCTGCTAACAACTAGTGGTTTTGATCAACTATTTGCTATGACAACCGATTGTAATAATGATAGTTTCTAATATGTATATTTCATCTCATGCACGTCTCATCGTACACTTTTTAACATAAATGAAACATGTTTCTCTTTTATTAAAAAGTCAATGTTAAAAGCACTATTATTTTATAAACGAAAAAATACATATTTTATTTATTTTACTGGTAAAAATATTTACGTAAAAGCATACATGCATGTATACCTTTCAACACTAGAAATTGAGTTGAAGCACTTTTCAATACTAGAAATTGAGTTGAAGCACAGTATTACAATATTTCTAAAAATTTTAGTATTAATCTATAATAATTAAAAATTTTAGAACCAAATTATAACAAAATGATAAATTTTACTATCATTTATACAATTACTCCCATGAACAAATAACCCTATAATTAGATACAAGAACTTGGATATATAAAAATTGAAAAAACACACTTTTATTAAAAACAAATGATGATTGGATTGGTTTTTACACTCTGCTGTACACACTTCCATCCCCTGTTGTACAAAAACATCCTAAATTGTCTGCATTCTCAAGCACCTAATCACTACAGAAATCAATTTTTCAATTGAAAAATGGAAAACAAAAATGCAAGCTCACAACAAACCTGGGATCATAAAGAATACCAAGCAACTAACTCAACCAAAAATAAGGGCGGTAAATCGCAGAATTAGATGTTCAAACCACCAGATGGGAAAGAAAAAAGTCGGGGAAAAAAAACTCGGGTTGTGTCCATCAATCAAGGAACAAGCTTCCTGGGAGCAGAAGCAGCTAAAAATGCACTGATGCTGTCCCTTTTACTTGCAAAAAACTGAGCTCCCCCACTGCAGGAAGGAATAAAGTGGAGGCTTTTGAAAATTCAAAAATAGCTTAAGAGCCTGCAAATAAATCTTTCCGGGGAAGAATTTGTACAGATTCATAAATAAGTTTTCTTCCACCTGCATGCAGAGGTATGGAGGACTCTCAAAACAATTGAAGGGCCATTTTAAGCTTATTCTGTTTCCACTTTGGCAACTTTAAGAAAGCGTCTTTTGTCATCCCAAATTTCTCCTTGAATTCCGCTGATGAAAGGTAAGTCTGCAGGCATTGAACAAAAAATCTAAGAGCAGTCTGAAAATGCATGCTGAAGATAATGTTTAGCCAATTGTTGCTAGTTTACCTCTCGCTTTGTCACATCAATTTCAGTGACAGGATCTGACGAGTTAATTTTAAGGCGTTCATATGGATATATTAGAAGCCCTTCCTCATCTTCAGCTTCACCCTCTTTCACATCTTCCTGTATTGTGAGGGATTCTAATCTGGTGCTCATAGAGTTCTTATTGTTTGACTCGGGCTTTGATTTCTCAGGTGTTGATTTAGCAGTTTCAGGGCTCGCTTAACACAGTACAAGCAGTTATATCAAATTTACAACCAGGATGATAGGAGTTATAGTATCAACTCAATTGCATTGAAGAAGCTCAAATGATAAATACCTTTGACAGAACGAGGCATTATAACTTGTCGTGCTGGTGGTGGTTGTTCAAAACTTGCACCAAGTGCTGCTATAGCTGAAGATTTGGAAGCCAATTTCACTGAATCTGGGGATACAGATTTTGGATAAATCTTTCTAACAACAGGTGGTGGGGTCGAAAGGTTCCTGGCGCTAGGGTTCTCGAAATTAGCAGCTAGTGCATTGAAAGCCGGTGATCTTCCCCTCACACGAACTCGTTCAGGACTGAAAGACATGCTTCTAGAACGCTGTGATTTTTCTGGCACACTACTAGATCTTCCTCCATGGGATACAGGTGTTCTTCTCTTGGGTTTCTAATCAAGCACAATTTATACAATCAGAAACAGCTGCTTAACAGAATTATTGTAACAACAGGATATTATGTGGATTAAGACCAACAAACAACAAATAAACTTTTGTAATTCAACAAGCAAGCAGAAGTCAATGACTGTTTCTGATGGCTATACAAGATAGAGACATATGCTCTTCATATATTTTATAGCCACAGTAGACTCATTAGTCTATTTACTTATAATTGACAATGTCTGAATGCCTGCATTCTGGTAATAGAGAATGAAAGAAATTAGGGCTTTTTAATTTAAACCAACCATAAGAAGATACATAAATATACAAATGTGAATACAAAATACATAAGACTGGACATTCTATCACTTCCAACCTTTAAGTTTGAAATTTTGAACTCAACTTCTAGTAGGATACTTGCATTATTTGCATTAAGAGAAAAAAAAAAAGAGCTTTTGTTTTAAATTACTCATGCATTGTAGTTTGTGGGTCAACCATAGATCCTCATCTGAAACTGTATAGAAGATACTTTTTTGTAAAGATTCAAAGTCTCAAACAGATATGTTAAAAGAACTAGCAATAAGATGAAAGGTGCACAATGTGGATTTAAAACTCAGAAAGAAATAGCTCTTTATCTTTAGAAACTTCATAAGCAATATGATATCTTACATCTACAATTGGAGTACCCCCATTTTTGACAATTGCAAGCTTCCTTTGGAATGAGTTTCCCTGCATCTGTATCCAAATGCAAACATTAAAATCTCTTGCAGAAATCTAAAGTCATACTAACTACTTTACAATCATTTTAATCCAACTTACAGCAGATTTGGCAGAGTCCCATGCAAAGAAACGTGTGAAGAAAGGTGGCTCACTCCCTTCCATCACAATATATATTGGAGCTTCACGAGATAACTTCTCTAGCAGAAAATCTTTCTCAAGAAAATTCTGTTGAAAGCAAGCATGAAAAATATCAGTACAGATGGTGATAAGAATGGTAAATTATCATAAACTGAGTCATTAACCTAGGAGCCAAGCCAAGCCAATTCAAATTTCATTGAGGTTGAAGAACCTAAATGACATAACAGCTTACACTGCGTTCAACTCCAATCATACAAAAACTAACCCAAGAACAAAATAGCAATGTAACACTTGAAATGTGAACTTGAATCATAAAAATATTATTTCTGTTATGGAACCCTGCCACGATCTTAGAAGAACATACCTCTCCAATAGTTAATGCTTGTATTTTATTCTTGGGGTCTACCTGCTGCCCCACCCAGACAAAGATATCAGAGTGACAATCCAAGATGAATATATCCTCAGTCATTAAATCATCTTGAGTGAAGTTGTATATCTCAGTCACCTACAGCAACAAACATAAGTTACAATCACAAAGCAAAACACATTACAGAATCTTTGCCACAAAATCATGCAACAAAATATTGCATATTAGAGAGCATTTACATTACTTGTGCTTCTAGAATCCATAATACATGAATGCATAAAGAAATAGCGAATATTTTGAAAACAACCATGGATAGAAAACAATTGTAACTTCAGAATAATATTCAAGATATTACAGAGTTGGAAATAATATAATATAAAGCATACACACCTTCAGATTTCCTGCAGATCAGCACGCATTTTGGCAACAATTAAAACCATGGGACAAAGAGAAAGGACTAGGAATTAGATTTTCACAAATACACAGGATAAAAACAGAACAAGGTGACACAAAGAATTGAAAGTAAAGAGGCACTTCCCTACCCTTTGAGAATGTGCAAGAGAAAAGGTGAGGATCACTTTCAGCCTCTTTTCCAATCTTTTGACTGGGGTATTCAGTTTTTCCGCCTAATATGTCCCAGCATTGCTGAGATTCTGAACCTTCCTTTTGTGGCTTTGTTTGTACATTTGGCTGCAGAATTTATATGAATACAAGGAGTAAGTAAAAAGAGAATTAACAGAACTAAGATAACTTAACAGGAGCTTCCTCGTGCATATAAGATTAATTTGAAATGATTCATTCAAGGATTAAAAGTAACACTTGGTAGAGTTAATATGCACTGTTTACAATGTCAGAAGCTATATACACTGGGGCATCCTTTTATCTCTAGTAATTTATCCTTAAATTTCTTCATTTAGACCCATGGTCAGAGCTGCTACAAACAAATGCTAGAAAATAGAATAACTACTGAAAACATACAAAATCAGTTTTCTGCAATAATTAGAAGGGACTTTTTACCTTACTAATAAAGGTGAAACAAAATATAATAATGACAACACCTAAGCTCCTGTATAATTTAATTTTTTTGTGTTGAGAAATTCAGCATAACTTTATGATAATATGATGTGGCTAAAAATACATAGAAATTACTCAAAGAGAAAACAGTAAATGTTAGAATTTAGATCAAACTATTCAAAGAAATCATTAAGAAAAAATGCATCAAACCTTTATCAGATCCAATAGCCTTTCCATAAGTTCCTGGTCATCTGAGGTTGTAAGGTTCCCAGACCAAGTAAATACAGAGGACTCATTGCACAATATGTAACAGTAAGAGGAATTCAAAGATGATGCAACCTGACAGAAGTTCAGTTAAGAAAGAAATAAGAAAGTAAATATCATTTTATATTCACTAAAATTTTGAACCTACAAAACACGCACATTAACAGAACCTAGATGCACATCCGACATGCATATTACACTCTAAATAGTATTTAGGACAGCTAGATGACTGATCTTTCTATATGGTTGCCATATAAACTCCAAAATAATGGCTTTTCTCAAGTGATATAGAATAACACAATGCAGCTCGTGTAACTTTGGAAGGATACCTTATCCTCCTCAAAATTTTCCCTCCTTGCCTTTACTAAATTACTCTTTTAAATAGTACAAAAGAATCTTCAGCAGTAACAATATTAAAAGACAATGACGTACTGGGTCAACTTGTATTGCTTGCATATTATCTGGTCCAGAACCCTGAACGCGGAATAATGCAATCCCATCCTCCTTATATGTTTCATCCGGAAGTTCCTTCTCTACAATATAATTCTTGTATCCAGTGCTAAGACCACCCTGATAAACTTCAAATTAGTTGATTTGGTAGTAAGTTTGAAAAAGGCCAACACTGAATTATAATCAATAAATATGTGAATATGTTACTTCTATCAATTAAAAAACTCACAAACCTTAAAAACAATAAAGCTCTGAAGGATTGTAAAGAATTGAATTGGTTCCTTTCCTTCATATATGCGAGCCTAAAAAGCAACAGTTTGAAAAAAAAAAAAGATTAGAATGAGGTCCCACAATTTATTTCTCATTGTTATGATAAAGAAATCAGTAGCTAAAGTGAACAACCTGGGCAGGCAGAAACTTTAATGATTCAACCATCTTGCTTGCCAAAGAAATAGAAGAAGCTCTTTCCTCCTACAATTCAAGGATGAATACATTAGAAGTAAACAAACTAAAACATGTCATCATGTAAGTACAAATATTGGTAGCTTTAGAGTTCTATAGAAATGAGTAAAAGTTGCAGAGAGCAGGACATGTCCACAAATTAATGATATCTATGCATTCATTTTTGCAATTTGCATAAAGAAAGAATTGCAGTCTTACAGAGCTTGAGCTCTCGCTTTGTGCACAAGATGGTATGTGGGAAAATGCCACAAGGAAAATAGAGGCCCCTTGGCCCTTGTTGAACATCAGAAGCCCGGATATCTACGCATATAACTTAAGCCTTATACCAAGAACAAAAGTTCTGCTAACAGATGCCAAATATGCACCTTTCCAGATGGTAGTTTCTTTACTGTTTATATCCGTTATTAGCCAACACAAACTAATATGACGAATTTGTGTATATTAGAGGTTCAGACCACAAATAATTTTAGATTAATGCTTCGAGAAATTTAAACACTGATGTTATATGCTAAAAGATGAGCATAATTCTAACCATAAATGTCATTTTAAGTTTTTGCAGTTTTCACTTTCAGCAATTAGCAAAAGAGCCCAGAAAATTACTATGACATTTAGAAAAGGGGAAATGATTTAATGGAAACATATATAGAGCCAGCTAACTAAAAATGCAGACGAAACACGTCAACTGTCATTATTAAGGAGAGTGCAGAGCGGGGAGGGTAGCAATGGGGAATCTGTTGCTAATCCCATAAATCAAATGCTATCTAATAAAGTAAAGATGATTAACATGAAAAGATAAATGGAATGTCAAGAACTTTGATGTACAAGAGATATAAACCCAGAGAGCCTGTCCAAGAAGGGAGAAAGCGACAAAAGCCTGTATAAAATCATATGAAATTAGTTTCATCTATTTTTTTCAGCTACACTTTAAAAACCATGTGAAGTGCAGAGCACCTGAAATTTCCCTATAGCTAGATAATAAAAACGTCAGCAGAAAGCTCTTTCTAGTTATGAGGCTGTCAAAAAATTAGAAAATTATATCTAATGTTAAATTATAATAATCTTGTCCTGCTGCACTCTTCTTTCAAGTGGCAGAACGGGACACTTCAAGGTCTCCTGTTCACATCTTATAAAATTTTCCAAGGTGTTAATGGCAGCACCAGTTTAGTAATCCAAGGAATCCTACCTCAAAAGCCACACAAAAGAACAAGCAATCCAAGGACTTTCCAGATTGAGGATATGAGACCAAAATTAACAAGGATGATGAGAGAGGAGCAGAGAAAGGAAGGAATAAATTTAATTAAAGATACTTGAAATTCACCTTGACACTCTTCTTCCCAAACCATGTTCCTATAAGATATTCCTCCTTGTCTTCTCCTGGATATGAATACTGAAATATATAGCAATCTCCACTGTAAAACTTTGATTGATCAGAAGCTTGAAGGAGAACCTTTTCATTCCCATCCACACGCCAAACCTGTTAAACCAAGCTTGAAGCGAAAATTAGCAACATGGTCACAGTGTCATTTGCAGATGATATGGATTATGAAGTGTAATCAGAGTTTGTTCAACATGGACAGGAAGCATGTAAAAATGATTATAGAGAGGAAGTATATTCAATGATGCATTAAAAGAATGCCCAGAAAGTATACATATGTAAAGAAACTTTCTGTTGAAATGATAGATGGAACTTATAGAAACACAAATGTGTGGTTCTCTTTCAATGCATTTAGTTTTTCTTCTATTAATTGATGAGAAGCACATATCTCATATTTTGCTTATAGATATATTATACTTTGATATTTCCAGGATCTTTTACACCCTTTCAATAATTACCAAGTTCCCAAAGAAAAGAATATAACTTCTGGCTGTCCTGATTTATTTGCATAATTTTGAGATTGATTCTACTCTTTCATGTGTTTATATGTTTAGATCTCTGCTACTGATGTATATGTCAATATGCCAAATTTAACTTGCCATTAAAAAAAGTGGGACAGATCGGTACTGGATGCTGAATCGGAGGAAAGCAATATATGCAATTGATCGCTTGTTGAATCAAATTAAGAAAGAAAACCCTGAGACATAAATTTCTTTCTGTAAACTTTAGACTTGTTAAGATTTTCTTTTCAGTAGATTTGCCAGGTCATAAAAGGATATAAATCAAAATCAGAAAGACACAACAAGAACTAGGCTCCCATCAAATCTAGCATCCCAAGTCCAATAAATTACTAATATTTTGAAGTATGCATACAGTACCTGCAAGTTTCCTGTGACATCAATATATGGTTGAGGTTCCTCTTTTGTTGGCGCAGTTTTTAACAGACCCTTGACATTAACCCCCTGCCGTCTTAGAAGTGCTGCAAAATCACCAAAAAATTAAAACTATAAGAACTTCAACTTGGTAGTTAGATTGAAATGCTACCACCAACTATAATAAATTAATAATTATTAATGAGAACAAAGATAATTATGATGGATTCATATGAAATACTACCACCAACTATAATCATTATTAATGAGAACAAAGATAATTATGATGGATTCTTATGTAATAAAACCAAAATCTAAGAATATTCAAATGCCTGAAACATCATGTTCCTGACCTGCAACTTTGCCTCTACCATCCTCAGACACAGTCACATCAGCTGTCTCAGGCCATGATTCAAACTGAGAACGAAACATCACTGTTTCAAATCCCTCAATTATACGAATAATGTGGGACTTTGGCCGCTCAGCTTTGTGGACTATGTCCTGATCAGTACAATCAACAACCCAGATAACTGAGAATTCAATTAAGCAAACATCCCAAAATGTCGAAATCCATATTGAAAATATAAAGCCAAAGCAATACCTCTGCAGCTCCACTTGCACTCTTTCTTTCATCAAGCGAAGTATTTCTTCCCATCCATACAAACACTTCAATTCCACAATCCAGAATATAGCACTTATTTGTGTCTAGCAATTCCCTAGTCAAAGAATCTGCCTCAACAGGTTCTGCCTGCCCCTTCCCAACACTTGAAAGGAAAGCACGTCAGTTAGAACAACCATATTGTAAAACCTGATTAATCTCCTCTAAGGACAAAACTCAAAAAATTCAAATGCAGAATACAGAATCATAGCCATAACCAAATATGCCAAATAGGAACAGAATAAGAATGAAAAAGCAGAGGGTAAATTGAGATGAGATCCTTACCGAAATAACCTAGTAGAATCAGAATCAGCGGTACTATCCTCTTCAGTGGTTGTTTTCCTAGGAAGTGGAGCAAAACCACCAAAGAAACCCCAGAATTCTCCAGTTTCGGCATCAGCCATCAATTTTCCATCCTCTACAGAATTATCAATAATTAGATTGAGAAACGGAAAATAAAAATAAAATAGCCAATTATAATATAATTTTTGACTTCCCAATCCAATTCTCCACTTACCAACAGCAGCTATCTCGCATTTTCCATCATGATAAGTGTCCTTGATATACTGCACTACTTCTAAAGCTTTAGCTCTCTCTTGGATAGAAGAATTGGAACCGTTAAATTGAAAAATTTTCGACTTGGTATCAAGAATAAAAATGTCATCATGGCTGAGAGAAGATCGAGCAAAAGGAACCTACTCACCAAAAGTTAACCCTCAGAGACAAATATACATTATAATCGCTAACACAAATTATTTATAAATTGGAAAGCTAAAACTATCTGATTAGACTTGCCTCTTTTACATGAACAACATGTTTTCCTCTGCAGACAAACAAGCGCGTCTGGTGTTCTTCAGCCTCAGCATGTTTAAATCCAGATGCAACCCCACCTTCTTGAGGTATGATACAAGGTTTAAAATAAGATAGGAACTTTTCAGTTTCATGGCCCTGTACCTCACGATACTGCACAGCACGACCTCCAAGGGCCGCATCCAATTCAACTGTTTTAACAGCAGCTGCACCTGCTTCATCCTATTAAAAAGGAGTTGTAGTCACAAAACCCAAAGCAAAGAGAATGACACAACAATATATGTGTGTGTGTGTGTGAAAAAGGGACTCACCTGAGAGGTATCTTTGCCCAGCCAATAATGAATATCATGGCGCAAGGCACCACTTTTTAAGGCAGTTGTCTGCAAAGAGAAAAAAAAAAGCATCATGTCATAATACTTCAATTTAATGAAAATGTTAAATTCTATGACAGACACAATAGTTGCAATTACCTTTGGACCAAAAGCAAAATCTAAGGAATTCAGTAATTCATAAAACAATAGTACATCCTATTGACTCAAACAGGAAGTATAAAAATAGAGATGTTATACAGTCTCATTTAAAGCATCAACTTATGGAAGAATGGTGACTGGAAGTAGCTGTAACCATGATGGTGAAAGTGGCAGCTATAGCACAGCAGTGGTAGCTGGCAGAAGATTATTGATAGCAGTAGCAGAGGCGGGTGATGATGGGGGTGGTAATGGCAGTGATAGTAGTATCTTCACAGTGGCATGATGCTGGCACTGGCAATGGTGATTGTAAAGTGAACCATGGTAATAGTGTGGCAAATCAGCAGTTCAGTTTATGACCAGCTAACATCTACAAAAGTTGTTTAAGACTCTTAAATCTTTCAAAAGTCCAGGCGGTGCACTGTTAGTGCTCTTCTTGTTTGTTTTCTCCCAAAATAGGCAACATAAACTAATGTACTGCCTCCACTTCTTCTTTTTTTTTTTTTTTTTTTTTTTTTTGGGCAAACATAAAATAAGAGCTAACAAAGTTTGTACATCTACCACTAGGTTTTTTTTGCCTCTTCAAATAAGGCTTCACTTTGAACTGAAAGAAGGCTTTTGGAGAGGGTGTTTTCTACTTGCATTACAGGGACCATATGCACATTACAGATGATATGTAGACACAACATTTATCAAACTATTAAGAGTACAGTATTACATTTCCAATCTGTGTTTTTCCACATGTGCTAGAATGCAAGAAACAAAAATAGCAACGATGTAGCAATAACATATAAATGAAGATGTACTAATTTGATCATATAGAAAAGAATGCCGAAATTTTATAGCCCTAACAATCTATAACCTTCATGATAAGTCTCATCTAAAGATCTGAATGCATAAAAACATGAATATTCTTGTGTGTACACACACACACATAATGGGCTCATATCGTATATTCATTTATGTACGTATATTGTGTTACTCTAGATTAAGGTACGATAGTTACAGCTATGTTGATCCAGCCACTACGATCAAAACTAGTGGGGGCAAAGCTTCGAAAGACCAACTGCTAAACAAAGGATATGAAGCCTATGTCTTTTCATGCCAAGTATAGCATATATGCATAGACAACCCAGATGGACATGTACCACATACCTTCAAAATAATGTAGGAGTCGCCCATAAAAAATTTCCCATAAGAAGACTTTGAGACAGGAACAGGACGGAAGTTTTCGATTCTCCATATTTCAAGCCCACTATTTATTGGTTAAGGATATTATTATGTAATGAGATCCATTTAAAAGCACATGTCTCTGACCTTAACAGCAGCTTTAGCAATACTCCATCCAATGTGTTATCATGATACCACTTTTTGCAATTTGAAGAAAAAAATCCAGGAGTAAATTATTTGCAGAATATAAAAACACAAAAATGCCGCATATTTGCTCAAGGATACGCTTTCTGTCCAGCTCCCTGAAAAGCTGAATCCAAATCTCTCATGGAAACAGCCATATGATATCTGCACTTCAATTATTTAACTTTCCACAACTCCGGCTTGAATGAAGAGACAAAAATACTCAACTCAGAAACAAGACGACCCTAAAACAGAACAAGTACCATTAATTAAAACAAGGAATTGAAAAACTAAAATATATGAATCAAATAGGAATCTTGAAATGATCTAGTTTTAGGCAATAACTCTATATTGGAGACAATACGATGCTCAGAAACTTCTCTGTTGGGATGAGTAAAATCTTTGAACCTAACACAAAGTAAAATAGAAAAACATTAAAGAGGACTGGTGCATCATGCATAAAATAGACCTCAAATTAACACCTACTAGCTATCCAATTCTTTCATGAGGATAACAATCATGGTCGTGCAGTATTGCAGCTACATTTTGGCAGTTATATATTAATGTTCACTGAAATGCTTAAGCTGGTCAAAACTCAAACATCCACTATAGGCACATATAAAATATCTCCATTTTATGCCCGCAAATTTACATCATTAAAGAAAACAACTTCACCTGAAACTTTTCAGGAAGTCATTCAGGAATCTCTTAAACTACCACTATACAATATGTCTCATCGAATCATCAGTGGACAAGCTTATTTACTATAATATAAGGAAAATCTCCCTAATAATACTAAAGTGTGGGAAATATTGTGTGAATCAGATTTTTAAGGAAAGAATCAGGGTCCATAATCTGATCCTAAAGTCTAGGGAATCAGTTACAGAAACTTCCTTTTTTACTATACAGAATATGTGTATATAATTGTGCTATATATGTTGTAAATTATTATTAAAAAAAGTTAATACCAATAATCAACAATTATCAGCCCTTTTTTTTCTTCATGGTATCAGAACCCGATGGCTAGGATTTCTGGGACGATACTCACTGGCCTTCATTGCCAAACCACCATTTGATTCTAGCCTTAATTGCTGGCTTATTTCTTAGTTATCTTTCAACCTTCATTGTTGATTGTTCTGTGGCCTTCATTGCCATTATTTCTGATCTTCTTCATCATTTACTACTATATCATCACAATCAACCATGTCGGACTCCAACTCTTCAATTGTTGAAGGAGAACAGGTTGTGCGCAGCCCAACAGAACTTCAGAATATTCAACCGTCATACAATCTAAATGGAAAAAATTATTTGAAGTGGTCTCAACTTGTTCGGAATTTTTGGAAGGGAAAAGGAAAGCTAAACCACTTACTAAAACCTGGACTGAAGGATGGAACATCAGGTTTTTGAAGCATGGGATGAAGAAGATTCAATGATTATGTCATGGTTATGGAATTCAATGACTCCCGAGATCAGTGACACCTGCATGTTTCTTCCTGCAGCAAAGGCAATTTGGGATGCTCTCTATCAAACTTATTCCAAAGTTCATGATGCAGCCCTTATTTATGAGATTAAGAACAAGACAACTTGAGCAAAGCAAGTGACCAAAACTGTGACTGAATACTCCAATTTTTTTGCAAAATCAACGGCAAGAATTGGACTATTACCGGACAATTGTGTTGAAGTACAGTAATTGTGCAGTGGCTGTCAAAAATTTCATAGAAAGGGATCGGGTATATGATTTTTTAGCTGGTCTAAATTCTGAGTTCGATCTTGTCCGCATCTAGATTTTGGGAAGACTGGAGGCTCCTTCCTTCAATGAAACAATATATCTGGTCTGGGTAGAGGAGAGTCGTAGAGGTGTTATGTTGGATACCTCTTCAATGGACAGCTCTGCTCTTCTAAGTGCTAAGTCATGCAAGTTAACACTTGACAAATCTCCTAAAGACAAGACCAATTAGTCAAGCACAGAAATATGGTGCACTTACTGCAAGAAGCCGAGACACACCAGGGATAAGTGTTGGACATTGCATGGCAAACCTTCCACAAACAGCAGTGAGTGGGGACAAAAAAGTGGATAGAAAAAGCAAACTTAAGGGTTGGCTCATGTATCAATTCAAGATGTACCTTACGCTCAAGATCCGGCTCATGCTCCTGCAGGATTCAATATGGATGACATTGAAAGACTTAAAGGTTTGCTAGGAGAGATAAAGAAAATAGCAGCACCTTCCAATTCCCAAGCATCAACTCTGGGTATGTGTTCATTGACTCTTTCAAGTGAGACTCTAATTTCTCTTGGATTAAATGTTTCAAGCAATGAGTTTAGGAATGCTTGGACAGTGGATGGAATAGGAGATGTTCAGGTTACTCCAAATTTGAAACTTAAAAATGTTCTTCACGTCCCTCAACTGTCTACTAATCTTGTTTCAATACAAAAGCTTACCCGAGATCTAACTTGTCGTGTTATATTTGATACCTCTCTTTGTGAATTTCAGGACCAAGGTTCGGGGAGGAAGATTGGACTTGCTAATGAGGATAATGGACTCTACTACTTGAGTACATCTAGTCAACCGGAACTGCTTAGGCAACTTTGTGTACTTCTTTTTTCTCTTCATCAAATAAAGACGTCATTTGGTTACATCATAAGCGTCTAGGTCATGTTTCGTTTTCTACATTAAAAATAATGTTTCCTACCTTGTTCAAGGGACTTGATTTTCAATCTTTTCATGTGACATTTGTGAGTATGCAAAACATACTCGAGTATCCTTTCCTATTAGTAATAAAAGATCATCTTCTCTTTTCTTTTTAATTCATAGTGACATTTGGGGACCATCAAGCATTTCAAATATCTCTGGGTCTAAGTGGTTTGTGTCAATTATTGATGATTGTACAAGAGTTTCTTGGATCTATTTGCCCAAAAATAAATTTGATGTGAGTCATATTTTCCCTATCTTTTATACAATGATTCAAAATCAATTTGGTACAAAAATCAAGAAAATCCGCTTTGTCAATACTCGTGATTATTTCAATCATATTTTGTCCTAGTGATTTCAAAAAGAAGGAATACAAAGCGATACCCAAAGCTCCTATTAATAAAAAAAAAAAAAAAAAGAACCTCCTGCAGTATACAAAATAAACTTTGTATATCGTCACTCCCCAACAAAATGGAGTGGCGAAAAGAAAAAACATTTATCTTCTTGATTGTACTCGGGCATTATTATTCCAACAAAATGTAACAAAATCCTATTGGGGAGAGATTGTACTCACATCAACCTATATCATAAACAGAATTCCATCTAGAGTTTTGGAATTTAGAAGTCCACTAGAAACCTTGTCTCAATTCTATCCTGACGTTCGGTCTTCCTTCAACCTCACTCCTCGAGATTTTGGCTGCACATCCTTTGTTCATATTCACAATCATAACAAGGGAAAATTAGATCCTAGAGCTCTTATGTGTGTCTTTGTTGGGTACTCATCTACTCAAAATGGTTATAAGTGTTATCATCTAGTAGGAAACCTTATGTTTCTACCGATGTTACCTTTGTTGAAAATAAACCATACTTCTCCAATCCTTATCTTCAGGGGGAATTATCTACACTTGAAGATAAGGAGTCAGACTTACCACCATTTGAAACGCCCCTCTCACTACCCTCCTCATTTGAGTCACTAAAAGAAACCACACCAATGTCACCAATGTCTTCTAAAACTATTGCTATCTCACAATCAGAAGAGTCAGCAAAGGAAAATGAAGAAGCCAAGTAGATTTCTGATCGGTTTCGGTTTGTTCAGCTGTATGCAAGGAGAAGAGACCCCATGATTGCAAGAAGGCAAGAACAGTCTATCGAACCGAGTCCTGGAAATGAGGTAACAATACTTGAACAAAACTCAGCTTCTATTCTTGATCATGATCTGCCTATAGCCTTATGAAAAGGAACCTGAGAATGCAACAAAAGGCCACTACATCCATTATCTCACTTTGTGTCTTTTCAGAGATTTTCCTTGAATCATAAAATCTTCCTTTCAACTTTAAACAGTATTCATATTATTCCTAACTCATTGTTTGAAGCATTATCAAAAAAAGAACGGAGACTTGCTATGGAAGCTGAAATGGATGCATTACAAAAGAATGAAACTTAGGAGTTGGTTGATCTACCAAGTGGTAAGAAACCAGTGAGCTGCAAGTGGGTGTTTGCAGTAAAATTCAAGGTTGATGGGTCCTTAGAACAATACAAGGCAAGGCTGGTTACAAAAGGGTATGCTCAGACATATGGAGTAGATTATCAAGAAACATTAGCTCCAGTGGCAAAGATGAATACAATAAGAATTTTGCTATCCTTGGCTGTTAAGTTTGAATGGGAATTGCAACAATATGTTGTAAACAATGCTTTTTTTCATAGTGAGTTAGAAGAAGAAATTTACATGAGTATTCCACCAGGGTTCAGTAGGGTGATGAAAACAAAGTTTGTCAGTTAAAGAAAGCATTATATGGGTTAAAACGGTCCCCACGTGCTTGGTTTGGAAGGTTTGCTAAGGTGATGTTAGCCAATGGTTATAAACAAAGCTAAGGAAATCCTACACTCTTCATAAAACATTCAACTTCGAAGGGAGTCACGACATTAATTGTGTATGTTGATGACATTACTGTGACAGGAAATGATGAGAAAGAGAAAGATACTTTGAAACAATGCTTAGCCAAGGAGTTTGAAATAAAAGACTTAGGGAAGTTAACTTCCTTGGAATTGAGGTGGCTCGGTCTAAGCAAGGTATTGATCTTCTCAAGGAAGCAGGTATGATGGCCAGTAAACCCATTGCAACTCCCATTGAACAAAATCATAGATTGAGTGAAGCATTTGGAGATAAGAAAGTGGATAGAAAAATGTATCAACGGCTGGTAGGGAAACTCATTTATCTTGCACATACTAGGCCAGACAGCCTATTCAGTGAGTGTAATTAGTCAATTAATGCATGATCCAAGAGAAATTCATCTACAGGCAGCCTACCATGTCCTCCATTACTTAAAAGAACATCCAGGAAAAGGTATTTTATTCAAGAAAACATCAAACATTGATTTGGCAGTATATATCGATGCAGATTGTGCAAGGTCTCCACTGGACAGATGGTCAACTACAGGTTTTTGTACCTTTGTTAGGGGAAATTTAGTATTCTGGAGGAGCAAGAAACAAAATGTGGTAGCACGGTCTACTGCAAAGGCAAACTTTGGAGCTATGGCAGCAGGAGTATGTGAATTGTTGTGGGTCAAGATCATTTTAGAAGACTTGAAGATTCAATGGAGTAGGCCTGTGAAACTCTACTGTAATAATAAGTCAGCTATCAGCATTGCTCATAATTCGGTACAACATGACTGAACAAAACACATAGAGATTGACAGGCATTTCATCAAAGAAAAGTTGGATAGTGGATTAATTTGTACTCCATATGTTCCTACAGGACATCAATTAGCAGATGTGCTAACAAAAGGGCTATCTAGTAACATGTTTCGTGATAATATTAGCAAGCTGGGAATGATAGATCTATATTCACCAGTGTGGGGGGGAGTGCGGGAAATCATGTGTGAATCAAATTTTTAAGGAAAGAATTAAGGTCCATAATATGATCCTAAAGTCTAGGGAATCAGTTATGGAACCTTCCTCTTTTAATGTATAGAATATGTGTATATAAGTGTGCTATATATGTTGCAAATTATTATTTAAAAAAAAAAAGTTAATACAATATAATTAACAATTATCAGCCCTTTTTTTTCTTGACAAAGAATAAGCATTCAAGCAATCCTTCACAGCCAATTTCAAAGTTTACCATCTGAATTTATAAGTATTCTGAAATCCCTTCTGATCTCATTTTTTGCCAATTTTCATCCCTTGATCTCCAGTTGAATCTCCCAATTTTCCAACCAAGGCTGGAAATTGGAGCAAAAAAAAAAAAGGTTGACCTGTTAATCCAGTAGGGATTCTAATTGTTATAATATAAGATTCTATGTTCAGTTAGAATTAATTCATTGCTAAAGTTGTTAGAGTCTAATACCAACAGGATAAATAGTGCAACCACCTAAAAGATTTATGGATTCCATAGCTGCATTTTTTTTTTTTAATAAGGTGTAAAAAAAATTACCTAAAATATGGAGTGATAATGATAGTTAATTTCAGCCATCCCATTAACCCTGACTACTTTTCTGCCTATCTATGCAGGGCTCTTAAATTAGATATAATGTTCCAATAAGCACACATGATGGTTTGAAGATGATCAACTAATTAATGCATGACAAATTCGACATAAAATAGATCACAAAAGACACCCAGAAGCCATGATTATGCAGTAAATCAAAATAAACGAAGCCAGATGGTATTTTCATCAATGAAATAGGTTGCAGCCAAAAATAATGAAGCACCAACTAGTTATCAGAAGTAGTATAAATATTATTAAGTATCAGGAAAAAGAAAATCTACGAAAACTTGCATAAGAATGAGGAATAAGAGTAATAACGGCAATTATAATATAATAATAAGAACTAAATCAATATTGGAAATCTAACATTCTAAAACCATATAATTTCAGTTTCCCAAATTCGAAATTCGACAACACGTATTAGACCTCGAACATTACAATAGTACGGTCCCAAAATTCACACAAAAAAGAACACAATCTGAGCTTTGATCATGCTGCCAACCATTGTCTTGGAGCCAAATCACACAACCAAATTAAGCTAACACAACCCAGATCAATCAGTATTCATTCCCAAAAGAGCAATCTCAAAACCAGATCAAACACCCACCACAACCAGAAACAGACAAACAAAACTATAATGAATAAAAAAGTTTGCTACTTCCAACAGCAATTAATTTTAAAAAAAAATTAAATACACATATAACGATAGAAAATCCCATATTTCAAATTCAACAGCTAGCCAAAAAGTCTACTTCTAATGACTTTATTGGATTGAGAAAAGGAGACTTTAATTTAAAACCCAGAAACCAAAAAAATATAATAGTAAATCAAAAGGCAGAAAATTTGCAATCTTTAAAACCAAAATACCTGCTAATCTGGTATTTGAAGAAGATAATTCAATACAGAAGCAACCCAGATCCAATCTAATGACGGAAATTTGGGAAACCCAGATTTTTTCCTATAGTGCTTTGATATTTCTGTAGCAGCAGGGACAGAGAAAGCTGGTATAGGAAGAGGGGAAAAAAAGGTGGAAGAGAGAGAAGAAGTGGGGTTAAGAGAAGAAGAACAACAACAAGAATAGCAAATGAAGTTTAGGGAGAGAAAAGTTAGAGAGAGAGAGAAGGGTTGGAGGGAATGATGAATGCCAGGCGTGCTTATCACTAACGGCAACAAAAGCCACCCCACAAGAACTCATCAATTGTTATTTGGATTTTTAATATACTAAGTTTTCATTAAGCTGATTATTTAATTTTTATATAATTTTTTATTAATTTATTTTATTTATAGTAAATTATAAAAGTGTATGTATATATTAAATTTTATTAAATTACTAATTTATTTATTATTAAAAGATATATATAAAATAAATATCTATCTTCAAATATCTCATTTTATATTACGATGATGTTTATTTATGTAATTACCATTTTAATATAATTTATTTGTATTCTATTATTATGATAAAATGTTAGTTATTCACTGGGATTAAATCAATTAATATAATTAACAAAATTTCTATGAAATATATAAAAAAAATTTATATTAATATCTATCAATAAATTTTAATAGTACCCGTCCATTGATGACTACTATAATTTTTGAATTCAAAATTTGAATAAAATATGTATTAAAAATTTATTTTATCTTTTGTCACTCTTTGCGGCGTGTTTTACAGAAATGTGAATATTATTACACCTTTTAGAGATCAAAATATATAATAAGTAACTCTCAAAATAAAAATATGCATATAAAATTTTTTTTATCAATTTTAAAATATGTAATTAACAAAAGAAAAATCACTATCTACCATTGCAATTTGCAAATTTTGATTTTTTTTTTTTTTATCTTGCCTATTGATGGGGTTGTTACATTTGTTGTTTTAAGACATTTCTTGTTCTTTATTATTCCATTTTTTTGAGTGCCCATTTTTAGAAAACTTCATATTATAATTATTAATTCAATAATTAAGGAAATTAAATAATCCAAAATCCATTATTACTTCTCCTTAGCTGTTGTTTTTAATGGAAAGAGTAAAGAAAAGGTAAAACTAACAGTAGAAACTCTTTACATTACTTTAGTAGCATTTCTTCACATGCAAAGATATTAAAAAAGATTAATTTTAAATAAATTTTAAAAAAAAATAAAAAGTTGATGACCCTTTATGTCTTCAGTCTTTAATTAGCCTTGCTGTAATCAAGATTCTTTTGTAGTATAATAATTTTTTTTTTTTCATTAGAGGCCCATAAAGATGTGACTTCATAATTATCGTTTTATATACACATCACAAAAAATATTAAATTTACATTAATGTTGATAGATTGTAACAAAAATATTCAAATTTAGGCCATATAATTGTTATTGTTGCTTCTATCATTAGTCTAAAAGGTCCATACCCTCTTTTAGGTTTTCTTAATGTAATTTAATTCATTGTGCGCGACAAAATATTATTTATAAAGCAAGTAACGACAACCTCATATTCCTATTGATAAATTTGCATATAAGTGTTATAACCTTGAATTGAATCGAAAATTAATAAAAGAAAAAAAAAGCAGAGAAAATAAGAGAAAATGTTACGAGTAAATTTGATAAAGGTAAGATTATTGTATTATATTGATTATGAAATAAATATTTGCACTTTGCATAAAAACTATGTTAATATATGAAATTTCTTTTGTGATGTATGTGGTATAATGAATGTGGCATGTATTAAAATATATATGTATGTGAGATTTTTATCCTATGAAGCACAATTAAGCTAGTAGCTTAGTGCGAGTGGTTTTCCCTTCTGCAGGTCCAAAATGTTTGGAAAGTTAAAATAATTGTTAAAAGAAGGAGGAAATCCAGTTAAAAAGCAGTTTCAAACCTCAAATTATTTTTGGTATATTTTGTAAAGCATTGTAATATATTGCCAAAAATTTCTTTCATATAGTTTATATATATTGGGGTTTGTGACACTGAAATATTGAGTAAAATATTAAAGTAAATGTATGTTTACAAGATACAAGTTAAGGATTTTGAAGTACACAAATTTTCTTTAAAAAAATTATATAAGTATTTATTCTGGCGGATTATTCAAGACAGTTAAGTAGTTAATGCTTACCTTCCTTGCTAATCTATGGTAATAGTGTGTTACAAATTTCCTAGGAATACATTAAATATATATTGAGAATTCCTTCGGTATACCTTTAAAAATTCCATAGAAATACCTCGAGTATATCCTTGGAAAACTTTAGATATATATTGGATATACTTTCGGTATATTTTTAGAAATTGTATAGAAATACTTTAGGTATACCTTATGAATACCTTTGTGATAATCACCCAAAAAAGAGAACAAAAAAGAATAACAAGAGATTAAATAACAATGTGAAAAATTCTCAATAAATAAAATTACAATTATTATGACTATTGTAACAATACTAAAGGAAAAAAAATAAAAGACATAGTCATTTTCACTCAAAGAGGGAAAATCATTTATTGGATGAAAGAAAGAAATCTTTGCTGACAGAAAAAATAAAAAACAATTTCTTTGATCAACTTTGATAATTTTGAAATTAGAAAAGTGTGATGGAGGATTCCGATTGTCATTATCGAAAGCAATATAGAAACCAAAGGCTTTAATCTCTCGTCAAACTCTCAATTTCGTTAAGAATCAAAATCGAATAGTAATTTCAAGATTAGACATTCGCAATTTGAAATCGAACTCCTTCATTACCGTTAACTAACGATTGTGCCCTAGCTTGCTCCATCTATTCTCCTCTTTGCTTTATATATCACATGCAAATACAAATTCATTAATTTCTTACCAAGATCAACCTTCCTTATCTACATCATGCCTCAATTTCCATCCTCAAACTTTCGACAATTCTTAAATTTGATGGAGAATGATAATTTTTTTTTTCTTTGATTTTTCTTTCTTCTTAAAAATTAATGTTGATAATGGAGTTTTTAAGAAGGAATTCAATTGGAAGAAGAGGAATGAATCATGGTTTGAAGGAAGAAAGAACAAAAATGGAGAAATGTCACACTTTTAGGCTAATTTCGGTCAAGATGCAGAAAGAAATCTCTAAAGCTAGCTATAGCATCAGAGAAAGGGAAAAATTAGTATGAATGAAATAAATTTCAGTACCGATGAAAAAAAATTGGGGTAAATATGAAAAAAAAAAGACAAATCTCAACAAACCAAAAAATTTCCTTATTATTATAAAAGATAACCAAAATTTATGCTTTTGTAAAATAAATTTATTAAGTTTTTTTGTAATTATAAGAAAATGATTAAATGAAGAAAATTTTAATTATAGTCAAAGGCTATGATTGAATTTTTCTATTAGTAAATAATTGTAACTTATAAAATTAGTCATAATTATAATTATAATTTTCCAAGACTTATATTTCAAATTATAATTATAATTAATGACTGTAATAAACTATAGTAATTATTTTTCTACAATTTAACCTTTTCTTATAATTACAAAATTTTAATAAATTTATTATAATTTTAATAAATTTATAAATTATAAGTTTAAGATAAGAAGTTAAAAATATCTTTTATTTTATGGCTAAAAGTGCAAATTAGCTCATAAAATATACTTTATGGAGCGAATCACCCCCTCAACTTTGACTTAGTACAAATAAACTCTCGAACTTTAAACTTGGTGCAATTAGACCCCTTATATGTTATGTTGGAAAAATTGTGATTATGAGCCATTTTGAGAGGACAATTCGGGTGGGTTTCACAACTCGATTTTAGAAGAAAGATCTGAATATGTGTTTCTTGACATAAGAACTATGAATTAATGTATATACTCAAAATGGAGAATGTGTGAATAGAAATTGAAGTTCAAATTAAGCTCATTCCCAAAGAGATATAAAGAGGAAAAGTGAAAGTGGAGTTGTCTCACATCACTAAAATGTAGAGTTGGACTTGTATTTATATAGTAAGATGCATTCTTATATGGGTAAGAAAATAGCATGGAAGACTCTCTCTTGCGAGCTCAGGCACAGGGGATATGCAAATCTATGGTCTGGAATAGGCCAATAAGTGAGTGCGCGACCTACGTACACGAATGTATGACCTAAATCTCATGGTCCAGACCAAACTCATTTTTTATTTCTAGAAATTGAAGTGACACTCTCGTGTCATTCTATACGACCAGGGGTCTAGCAAGGCTGTGTTGTTATATATACATAGTGTCGTTTCACACGGCCATACTCCTAATGCCCTCGTACTGCAGTGTGTGCAAGCTGATCCTTTCCAGATTTGTCTTTTACAATTTCATTTTCTGATATTTCAAATATTAAATTCATCATTATTTGAATGTTATAAAAGCATAATTAACAGCCTTTAAAGAGATTAATTACAATTAGTCTCATAGGAGTTATTGGTTCGAGTTTTTTGAGTGGGATTTTTGTTATTATTGGAAAAATCTTCTTCTTCTTTTCTTCTCAAAGCGATAGAAAGAATGACATATAATCAGTTCGCTGTAAATAGGTGTTGTGTGTTCAACATCTAATTGATATCTGTTATATCTTGGATATCTGTTATATCTTGGGAGACAAACGTCGATTTTTCTAAACACTGTTGGTAGTGGGCGAATTTGTTTTAAAGACACTATGTGGAACATATGACTCATATTTATTTTACCTTTCTCTTGTCATTTTTATTCTAATATTGAATTAACAATACTCCTTAGTTGTCTAACATGTTAAGTCACTTAAACTAGAACAATAAGTCAATTCGGTCTAGTGAGGGTAACTCGCTCTATATGATATAGTTCAGAAGTTAATTTGTACTAAGTTCAAAGTTCGATGACTTATTTGCACTGAATCAAAGTTGAAAGGGTAATTCGCTTCATAGAGTATAATTTAGAGACTAATTTGCACATTTCGCCTTATTTTATTTGTATGTATTCAATCTTACTATTTTTATTTTAATTGCTATTTAATCCACTAAAATTTTATAAATGCTTTACTGAATTGATTGAATTCAGATAATAGAACCATATCTGAATTTTCTTGTCATGTCACTTTTGAGATAAATTAGTATGTTGTTACAATAATTATGAAATTTGTTATGTCTTATAATTTTCATAATTTTTTTATTAAATTATATTTCATCACATAATTTTCTACGTTGGTGACAAAAAGTCCTCTTTTTTTTATAATCTTTTAACAACGTTTATTATGATAATTATATGCCAAGAAAAATAATAATTCAACGATTGAATACAATATGAAATTTTTAGAAAAAAAAATTAAGAAAATTATAAAATATTTAAGATCTAAAAAGTATTTTTTTTACTTCTAAATTTAAGAGAGAGCGTTTTATTTTTTTTACATTATTAGGATGAAGAGAGAGAATGATAATTAAATAATAGAATGATAAGAGAGGATATGAATAGGAAATAAGAATGGAAATAAATAAGAGGAATGAATAGGAATACAAGAAAAAGAAAATAAAGGATATATGACTACTTTTTTATTGTTTAGAAGAAGATATAAAGAGAAAGAAAATTTAAAAAATAGTAAATATTCAAAATGATATATAAGAATAACTTTATGACTTAAAAAAAGGGCAAAATAAAATCATAAAGTAACATTTTCTTAATTTAATTTTTTCCACTTATTTTTTCCTATATTTTTAGGTCATGTTTGGTTCATAGAATTGAACGAGTATTGAATAAAATAGCAATTCATAAGGATTATAGTATAGATAGAAATAGAATAACTATTTTTAAATAATTTTTATTTCATATTCTAGTTCATAAATTCAAATTAACTATTTTTACACAAAATTATAGTTAAATATAATATTATATTAATATGTATATAGTAGCGGTGGTTGTTGTTAATGTATAAGTGGTGGTGGTGGGTAAGTGGTGGATGACAGTGGTAGTGATGATAGGTGCATGAATGGTGGTGATGGCAGTAGCGACAATGATGGGTTAATGGTGGTGGTGGTGGGGGTAAGGAGTACGATAGTAGCTGAATATGTTATTCAATGAGTTGTGGAATAATTGTTTTTTAATTTATCATTGAATTTGTTTTTCGTAAAATTAATGATGTTAATGATATGGAATTACTATTCTTGTTAGGAAAACAATAGAAAAATTGTTAATTCAATATTCAAATAGAAAAACAAGAGAAATGAAAAATAAATTTGAGGCATATATTCCACATATTGTCTTTAAGACAAATTCACGTCCTACCACCGGTGTTTAGGATAACTAACGTCTGTCTCTCAAGATACAGTAGATATCAAGTAGTTATTTAACACACAATAACTACTTATAACGAATTGAGTATTTATCACACTTTTTATTACTTTTAAAAGAAGAAAATGGAAGAAAATGGAAGAAAAAGATTTCCCAACAAGAGCAAAAAACTCAACCAAAAGTTATTCAACAAAAACCAAAAACCCCCATTTATACTAGATGGAGGAGACATGAGATTAATTGTGATTAATCTCTTTAAAGGATGCCAATAATGTATTTGTAACTCTCAAATAATTGTGAATTTAATATTTGAAACATCAAAAAATGAAACTAATCGGGTGTGCAGAATCTACACGGGTGTGCAGAATCTACACGGAAGTGTGGATTAACCATGCATATGCTGTAGTACAATGATACGAGTGTGACAGAAGCCTTGCCGTGTGAAACGACACGGGAGTGTAGAATCATTGAATATGCGTTTCACAAAATTAAGGATGTTAATGATATGGAATTACTATTCTTGTTAGAAAAACAATAGAAGAATTGTTAATTCAATATTCAAATAAAAAAACAAGAGAAATGAAAAACAAATTTGAGGCATGTGTTTCACACTGTATCCTTAAGACAAATTCGTCTCCTACCACCGGTGTTTAGGATATAAGTGGAGTCTGTCTCCCAAGATACAATATATATCAAGTAGTTATTGAACACACAACACGTACGTATAATGAACTAAGTATTTATCACACTCTCTATTACTTTTAGAAGAAGAAGATATCCTAATAAGAGTAAAAAACCCAACCAAAAGTTATTCAACAAAAACCAATAACCCATATTTATACTAAATGGATGAGACATGAAATTAATTGTGATTAATCTCTTTAAAGACGGTCAATAATGCATTTGTAACTCTCAAATAATGGTAAATTTAATATTTGAAATATCAGAAAATGAAATTTCAAAAGACAAGAAACTCAAAAGATGAATCTGGAATACAATCCATATGGGCGTGTAGAATCCACACGGGCATGTAAGATTACATAATTTACCGAAATTGAAATATTTTTTTCATATTTATCTTCTGTTTTTTTTATTTTCATCAGTACCGAAATTTTTCATTTTTACCGAACTATTCATCTTCTCTGTCTTCTCTGAAATCCATCATCGCAGACTTTCCAGTTCTTCCTTCAATCTCGTCTTCTCCGAACTCATATCCATTCCATCTGTGTGAATCCAACAACGATCTTATTTCAGATCTCGTCTTCTTCGATCTCATTGCCCTCGTCCCTTTTGTTTTTTCAAAGAAGAGAAAAATTACTAGTGAGGTTCATGATAATATTGCAGTTCTTTTTAAGATTTGGCTATCACTCTAAGTTCGATGAGTTCGTTAGGTTGCTCTAAGAAGAATGAGATTGAGTTTTTTTTTTTTGAGTTTTATTGTTGTGTTATTGAATTTCTTTTTTTTTTGTTTTTGTTTTTTTGTGTGAAAATCATTAAGATATCCCCAAGGTATACCCAAAGTATACCCAAGGTATACCAGAGATATTCTCATAGAATTTTCAAAAATATACCGAAATATTCCTAAAGTATACCCAAGATATTCTATGGGAATTCTTAATGAATTTTTAAGGTATCCCCAAGATATATCCAATGTATGCTTGATGTATACTGGACTTTATAGCCTTTTATTTACAACTGTTTTAGGCCAAAGGTATCCCCAAAATATGTTCAAGGTATACCGGACTTTATAGCTTTTGTTCACAAGTGTTTTAGGCCCAAGATACTCCCAAGGTGTACCTAATGTATTCCTATGAAATTTTCAAAGATATACTCAATATATCCCTAAGGTATACCAAACTGTTTTTTATTGAATTTTATTTAAGAATTTTGATTGAATTTTATTCTTATTCTTCTTCTTCTTTTTTAATAATTAATTCTTTGTATTATGATTTTTTTTATTTGTGAAAATTAAATAAAGATATGCCTAATGTATACCGAAGGTATGCCGAAAATATATTGTCTGGATATATTTTTGGATGATTTTGAAATTTAAATACTGTTCTAATTTCAGAAAGTTGTGTTCAGTAAAATTGAAAAAAACTTTGAGCGCCGGTGGAAATGTAAATCGGTATCCAATTTTCGGCATTTCTATAAAATTTCCTTAGATGTACATATTCATTCCTCACAAAACTACAACATTATTTGACTTTTCCATGGAGGGGAGGAAAAATAAGAGATAAAAATAAACTTATTTTTCTTTCTTATTTTCCTTTTTCTCAATGGTGTTTGGAAATTTTTCCTCAAAGAGAAAAAATATAGAAAGAAAATCAATTTTATTTTTCTTTATTTATTTTTTTCTTCATTATATTTTAGATTGAAGTAATATACATGAAACAACAAGATAAATGAAATAAAATAAGACATATTTTCTTTTATTTGGATAATTTATTGTTAGAGACAAAAAAGTTATAGTATCACATATTTACATTTTTTACTTCATTTTATAATATATTAAGTACTTCGCCATTATAATCAATGATAAAAAAAAGTAATTTTATTAGTAATACTGATATTTTTTTGTTTAATCTCTCATATTTTCTCTTCGCTTTGGAGAAAAAATAGACAATGGAAAATATAAGTTATTTTACATTCTCTCTTTATTTTCCTTCCTTTTCCAAACAAAATAAAATGAAAATACCTCTTTATTTTCTTTTCCCCATATTTTCTATCTATCCAAATATTTGAGGTTGGAAAATAAAAGTTATTTTTCCTCCCTTTCTTATTTTCCTTCATTCCCAAACAGGGTAAAATAACAATATATCCTTATTTTCCTTTCCCTCAATATTTTCCTTCCTCTCAAACAATGGCTTAATTGTTTAATTTTCATCAATAATCACCTAAATTTACACCCATTCAGGAAGTATTTTTTTGTGGCTTCAAATATAATATATTTCATATCAATGCATGGGTGAGTACAAAAAAAAAGTTAATTTATTTAAAATTATTGAATTTTGCTTTTATTAAAATAAAAATACAAAATTTTTTTTGCTTCAAAAAATTATTAAATTATGTTTTCGCATCACTTAAGTCACTTCGAACCAATTTACAGTAATACGTTAGCTGTTATGTCAGACTTCTGATGACACGTCAACTGATATATCAGCTTTTTGGTTACCTAAATTAGAAAATTAGCATGATGTGATTGAAGTGAAATGAAAGTATAGTTGAATGATTTTTTTAGAAAGAAATTTTTTTTTATAATTTTACTACAATAAGAATAAAGTTCAATTACTATAGATAAAATTTATTGTCGAAAAAAAGCAGGAGTGAGTACGATTGGCTATTTAACATCGAATCAAGCAACTTGCTATCTGAAAAAGCTAATTCAATGTGAGTGAATTAATTTTTTTTGTATAGGACCGAATAATCAAACATGAAATCTTATTTAAGTTTAGTTCAATTGGATCTAATCAAAGAATTGATGGAGAGTGGAATAATAAATAAGTTGTCATATTCAAACACATTGGTTCTGTTTAGTACTGTGTTTGAAAAAGTGCTTTTCGAAAAAAATTTTATATTTTTAACTTTTTTGAGTTTTGAAAACTGTTTTTAGTAGAAACAGGTAAATATATATTTTTTTCCAAAAGTAGGTTTGAAAAAAGCAATTTAAAAAAAATTAAAAAAATCAGTCAATTAAATTAAAAAAAATTCAAAATCTGCTTTTAGGATTCTCAACAGTAATCCCAAACACTCCCATAAATTTTAACTTCATAATAAATCTATTTTGATTATATTAGAACTATTTATAATGCAATTGATTAAGGTCAAACTGATTTTACACTCCTTTTATCAATTATTAAGAGGGTGTTCAGGATTACCGCTGAGTGTTCTAAAAGTAAATTTTGAATGTTTTTTATTTAATTAACTGATTTTTTTAATTTTTTATAAATTGGCTTTAGAAAAAAATATATATTTACGTGCTTCTACAAAAAATAATTTTCAAAACTGAAAAAAAGTAAAAATACAAATTTTTTTTTCGAAAAATGCTTTTCTGAAACTCATTTCCAAATGGGTTCTAAATTGTGTGTGAATTTATTTAAATATGTTTTGATTGATTAATTTTTCTGGATAAATATAAATATATATTCTCCAGGCTTAGGTTCATGTATTTATAAAGTATTTAAATGAAGCCATTCAAATTTTGATTTATCCACTATTCTAGTTCTAGACTAGACACATTGGGAATTTGATATTATTATTATCATTACCATTAATGTTACAATAATAATTCTATTTACTACTTCTTACAAATATATTTATTTATTGATTATAAAATTACCAATAACATTAGAATTTCCAACAACTACCACACATACACATCATGCCACATAAAAAAGACTAAAAATGTAAATTTCATTCTTATAGTAGATTCTAGCCCTGAGTTTGATCCTTAATTTTGGCCCATTTGGGTTTGATTCAGATCTTATGATCTTCTATGAACTTTTTGCTTATTATTTTAGCTTGAATTTACAAAATGAATAAATAGAATCCAAGTTTTCTACCCAAAGTTATGACTAATTTACCATAAAGTGTTCAACCAAATTTTACCCAATAGTTACATAGTTTTTCCAAATCCGATATTTTGTAATAAATTTTTGATCTAGTTACAATTCGAATTACAACTTACATTCTTATAACATTTTTAGTACTATAAGTCAACTTTGAATTCCAATTGGTTTCATACAAATCTAATTATTCCAACATAAGTTATGATAAAATTCGTCAAGATTATTCTAGTGAATTTGTAACAAGACATCTATTGAACTCATTACAAATTAATTAATTCAATAGCCCTATGCAATCATGCTTATGCCAAAAATTTTCAGACCTTAAATACATTTATAAACCTCAACATATCACACCAATTTACCACAAAATTTTAAAGACAATAATTTAATACTCAACATTGTAAATTACATGCATCAACAAACATTACATAGTTATTATGACATGCATAATTTTTATCAAAGAAACACATACCTAATTAGCCTTAATTCTCTTCTTTTTCCTTTCTTTTCTTCACTTGTTTTATGGCATTTTCTTTCCCTTTATCCACCTCTTGATGGATACTCTTTTGCCCACTTGTTTGATCTTAACATAATAAACAAGATTTCATTCAATATCACATTTATCCAATGGTTATTCATGAATTATGTTAATTGTTCTTAGTGGTTTTTTACCTCTTTCTATATCTTTATTTTTTCATTTCTTTACCTTATTTATATTCATTATAATCAATAGTCATTCACTTCATTCATCACAAACAAATCAACCCTATTCATTTCATATTCTTTTCCTTAATATTCATCATTTTCAAGTTAATCACCAACCATTAACCTCTTCTAAACATATTCCTCTTAATTCTCCTTCACTAGGCAGCCCCATAAACATCTTCATAGGTCTTATTTCTTTAGTTTCCATGCCACAAAATCACTATTTATAATCACCTATGGCTTATTCTCCAACAAATCAACATTTCATAATACAAGTTCACATAACCTCCAAATAACCTTAATCTATCAATTCCAAACACAACAATCATCCACATCGACCTCAAATAGATGAAAAAAAATGTTAAATATAAGAAGAAAAACTCGCATTGATGATTTTCTCCAAATAGAGCAAAGTCTCCTCAACTTTCTCTTCTCTTTTCTCTTCTTCCCTTCTATCTTTCTTGCTCACTTATGGTGAAATTTCCTTGATTTCTTGGTTTTTCTCTATCTAAATTCTTTTTTTCTCTCTTTTAGAAGCTTGATGAACTCAAAAAAGAAGGGGAGGGGTGGTGAATGGCTATGGAAGAGAAAAGAAGAAGATGAAGATGACTTTAGTGATAAGTAAAGAATGCCTTCTAATTTTGACTTTTATACTAAGATTATAATTTGTGAGTGCCACTAATTAGCTTAATCTATCTTCCAATTGGGTAATTAACTTAATTAATCTTGATTAATGCTTAATTATGAGAAAATTTTCTCTTTGTCACAATTTCTCTAATCTTTGCAAAATTTTCTCCGATAAATTCGATAATACCGATTTTGTCTAGAGGGTGATTTTATTTTTCTAATTTTTGCACCAAATCTTTTAATTCAATAATAATAATATCCCTACTTATTTTTTCTTACAATTTATCATTTTTTCATGGGTCCAAATTTAGATTTTGATCGGACCGTGCGCCTGTTAAAGCCATGTGCGATCAAAGTCTAAATCACTAGATGTTACAGAATTCCTCTCAAAGAATTCCTAATGTATATCCAAAATATTCTCAAGGTATAACCGATATATTTTCATGAAATTCCCAAAGGTATACCGAATGTATTCCCAAGATATACCCAACATATTCTAAAAGGTATATCAAACTGTTAGTTTGAGAATTTGTGATGTTTTAAATTTCGATTGAATTCTGTTTTTTCTTCTTCTTTAATGATTTAATTGTTTTTCTTCTTATTCTTTTGTTATTTTTTTGGTGAAGATTAAATCAAAATATGCCCAAAATATATTAAAAGTATTTCAAAAATATACCGTCTGGACATATTTTGGATGACTTTTCAGATTTTGGTACATTAATTTAAAATTTTGTGATGATTTGAATTGAATTATATTTTTCTTCTTTAATGATTTAATTGTTCTTCTTTTATTTTTATTTTTTTTGTAAAATTGAACCAAAATATGCTAAAGCTATACCAAAAGAATTTGAAAGGTATACTGTTTGAATATATTTTAAGGTAATTTTCATATTTATATATTATTGTAATTTTAAAAAATTATTTTTGATGAAATTGAAAAAAAAAAAGTTTTGGCGCCCGTAATAATATATTATATTATTTTAATAGATATCTGTCTAACCGATCTCGAGTGGGCTTAGACTGTATGATCGGAGCCTAGTGCATGGCCAGGATTCGTATTTGAATGGCACATATGAAAATAAAATGATAGTTAGGGGCAAATGTGTCACTTAGCGTGAAAAGCCCTAGGGTCTGTGGATGATATAAATTATATCATAAACAAGCCTTCAAGAGAATTAGCCTTTTGCTGCTTCGGTTATTGAAAGAAACTACATTTCAAATCAGCCGCCGACGATGGGAGTCTTCACATTTGTGTGTCGGCACTCAGATGGCGAGTGGTCCGGCAAGCAGATAGCCGACGGTGCTCTTGAGGCCTCCGCTTCCTCCACCTTCGAGCTCCAGAGGAAGCTTGTCCAGACCGTTCTCTCCTCCGACTCTTCCGGCGGCGTTCAGTCTTCTTTCTCTTTAGTCACTCCCTCCTCCGCCGTCTTCCAGGTCTTGTTACTTGACATAATGGCTCCTTTTGTAATTTTTATGTGCGCTGAAGCAGAGGATTTAGTTTTGTCTCATACGATTTTGGTTGATTTTATTTATAACGCAGGTGATCGTCGGCGGGGGCAGCGGTGCAGCTTTCTTTGGCGGCGGCGGCGGCGGTGTTGCCGCAGCAGCTTCAGGAGGTGCAGCACCGGCAGCTGAAGCACCAGCAGCTGAGGAAAAGAAGAAGGAAGAACCAGCAGAGGAGAGTGATGATGATATGGGATTCTCTCTCTTCGATTAGAGTATTTGCTGAATTAGATTTGTTTTTTTTTTATCACATCAAATCCATTTTGGAGTAGAGATGCTTTTTTATATTAATTCAGTATGTTCAAAATTTCCATTTTTTGGAACTGTCAAACATGCATTATTAATGACTAATGCTTCATATGTGTTTACTATCAATCAATCATTCGGGTTTTGGTGCTGCGGAATTCCTAATCTGTTAATTTGCTTAATATTTGTAATGTATGATTGCATGGTGCTAACTTTAGGTGATGATTGTCCTTAGATGTTCAAGAAAAAACTTAACAATTTTTTCACATACTACATGATGAATTTTGTACTTGAGGTCTTTATTATTCATAATAAGATGGGTTAGTATTGATTTTTAATTCTTTACTATCATGAATTCATGTTCAATAGCACTATAAAAAACCTTGCTAGTTCATTGTAAAAAAAATGCTCTATCAATCACCAGGTTTCGATGTTGCATTTCCCTATTCTGTTACTTTGCATAGTGCTGTCAACTTTAGGGGTTTTTGGGACTGAGGACCAAATTTTGTAACTTATAATTTAATTGATGTGGACCACTTATATAACATGTCGTCAAAAAAGTATTGAAAGAAAGTGTTGGTAGCATTTCTTGTTCTTGGTTTAGCATATAAGTTTTAGTACTTAATTATTATAAATTGTTGTTAACTAAGCACCACAAAGATTACATGTGAGGTAATAGTGGTGGGAACTACTAGCAATAGCAAACTTCTTCTATTGTCTTCTTCAATTGCCTTTTTCCCTGTTTGATTATATCTGAGGTTATTGTGGTGAGAACTACTAGCGACCTTCTTCTATTGTTTTCTTCAATTGCCTTTTCAATCTCAGGCATGAAACTCAATTAAGGTTTAATTAGGCAACTGGGAGGTGAGTTATCTATGTACATTGGATATGGAGCGTATCAAGTGAAGTGATAGTGGATGAGAAATCTTATTATTTGATTAAATAGTCTTTTATATGTATATTGAAGAGAAGTTTCTGTGCATGTTTGCTCTTATTTTAAGTGGTTTCTTATATTTTTCCAAATCTTGCTTGTAAATTTTATCGGAGAAGTTTTGATGAATCATAAACCTTTCTTATTGACATACATATAGTATTTTATGAATCATCCAGCTAGGGGAGAGCGTATACCGATTATCTGATTCATTGAAATTTTAAATGCAAATGTGCATTATTATTATTTTTTAATAAAAAAGGAGAGAGATAACCTTAAAAACAGGACACTAACCTTGGTAATTATTAATATAAAACATTATTATAAACTTTTATAAAAAAAAATTGAAGATAATCTCTTAATTATTATAATATGAGTAAATTAAATCTCAACAAAATAATGAGTAACATTGAAATTTTGTATAAAAAAAATATAATCCGTTTAATATATATTTAAAACACTAAGTTGCGGACTTCTTAGCAAATATGTCCACGAGCATGAACAGTGTCACGGGCCCAAACAGCAGGTCTTCAATTGTCTGGAATTCTCCTCCGCCGGTGGAGCTGGCCACTATCTGCAGCAGGATTTTATAGGCATCACTTGGCCTAGAGTTGTTAGAACTGTTCCTTCAGTTTTCCAGCGTGTTGCTTCTGTGGGCATCCCCCCTCCATTTGATTATATATATATATATATGGAAAAATTATAAAAAATAATATGAATTTTTAAGTTGTATTAAAATTAAATTGTGCCTTTAATTTTTTCATTTAAATATACAAGTTTTTAAAATTTTTCCAATTTATAAATTCTGGCAAAATTCTACAGATAGTAAAATTTTTGCTTCTTCTTGCTTTGCTGATTAGACAACTCACATACACAACAACTACATGTATTTTTTTTTTCAAATTTAAAGAGAAATCTGTGTTTTAAAATTAAAAAAAATGATAACATTTTAAAGTTTTTAAAATAATTTACCTTTTTATTCAATTGTATTTTTATTCAGTTTTATTGAAATTTATAAATTGAAAAAATTTTAAAAATTTATATATTTAAATAAAAAAATAGAAAATACAATTTAATTTTGATATAAATTTAAATTTTCATATATATATATATTAAGGGAATAGTAATTTAAATATTTTAATGTACCTCTGGATGCTTTCCATTCAAATAATAATTAAATCCACGCAAATAATTTAAAAATAAAAGTCAATTATCTTTTCTTTCATTTTTGAGGTCCTAAAATTTGTTAGTTGTATGAAAAGCAGATTCATTTTTTAAAAAATAGATTTTAAATTTTTAGATTTAATTGATTTATTTTTTTAAATCTGTATCTAATTTTTTAAAAAGTAATTTTTTTATCAATTACAAATTGTATGAGGAGGCCGGAGAAACTGGAAACTTGAATTGTTTAGAAAATTCTTAAAATTTTCAACCAATTCCATCAAATATAATTCAAAAAAATTGTTTTTATAACTGAAAAAAATTAAATTATAATTTTTTATTTTCAAAAAACAGAGTCCATAAGATGTTAGATATTTGATTATATAAATTATCGATTTTGCCCTTCTCTACAAATTCGCCTGCCCAAAAACCCATTCGTTTAGGGTTTTGAAAAAAAAAAAATCCATTCTATTAACAGAGCGCCGCATCCTTTTCTTCATCAGAGAATCACAGAACAGGTGCGCCTCTCTCTCTTTCTTCCCTCTTCAGAGATGTCAAGTCGGCCTGAACTGTTAGCACCGCCAGAGATTTTCTATGATGACACTGAAGCTCGCAAATATACTTCTTCTTCTCGCATTATCGAAATTCAGGTATTTTTTCTTTGCTTTTTTGGTCATAATTTTTTCGAAATTACTTTGGCAACAAATCGCTTGGTTTGTGGGTTTTTTTTTTGTTCTTTTTTCTAATTCATGTATCTAACTGGTGTAGTTTCGTTCGTGTTTGCGTTGTAGGCAAAGCTATCAGAAAGAGCAGTGGAGCTTCTTGCTTTGCCAGATGATGGAGTCCCCAGATTACTCCTTGACATTGGTATGTAATCGCTATCAATACATGACCAAACGCTACTATCTATAGGATTCTGTTAAATGACTTAACTTGTGATAGGATTCTGTTTTTTTCCCCAAGGTTGAATGAATTTAATGTTATTCTGTTAACCTTGACATTTTATTCTTTTGTAGGTTGTGGATCCGGACTTAGTGGAGAGACACTAACTGAAAAGGGGCACCAGTGGATTGGCTTGGACATTTCACAATCTATGCTAAGTATGTCTGTTATTGATTTCAATATTTTTTTTTTAAATATATTATTGCTTCCTTTCCCATGGAAGAGTAGTGGCGTTACTATTTGTCAATGCTAGATATTGCGTTGGAGCGGGAGGTTGAGGGTGATCTTTTACTTGGCGACATGGGCCAGGTATTCACCTAAAATTCAGTTTCTAATTTTTGTTACTGATATCATCGACACAGTCTGGGAAATTGGTACATATAATCTAATCATTAGAGATGAAATGCATGGGTACTCTTAATACCTGGTAAAATCCATTGTGGCAATTTTTTTTTTCATTTACAGCTAAAATGGTTTCTCATTATCCGCACAGTTAAAATTTTTAGTTAAATTCTTTAAGACTATGTGATGCTTTAAAAGTAAAATTTTATGTTTGTGGTGTTTTAAATTTAAGACTGATAGCTTCACTCTAGATGATAATACAGTCTAAAGATATGAATATGGCCGGCAACAAATTGAAAGTGAAATGTTTGTCAAGAAGGTTATTTGGTTATATGCATGTCATTGAATGGGAATTTGTCAGTAATTCATTTGATTGGTTGGAGGGACTAAAGTAGGAGTTGTAGCCATGGCCAGTTGGCTGGAATAGATGGGAGATATATGTAGATATAGATTAGTGTTGCAACAAGGTAATTATATGGTTGCATGGACTTTTAATTTTAACTTAATCTGTTTTGTTTTACAAGTTCATCTCATGGTAAGACATGCTTTGTTGCATAAATACTACCATTGATAGGACAATCACATGTGTATTTTCTTTCTCTTGGATTTCATTTAGCTAACAACCGCTCTTTTGTTTAATTGTTCTTATGACAAGACATGATTGAACTTGCAATTTTGCTTTGCTGTTGGCCTTTTTCTATATTTCTGTTAGGATGATAATGTGTTTGCACTGCTGTGCAGGGCTTAGCTCTACGTTCTGGAGTTATCGATGGTGCCATCAGTATCTCCGCTGTTCAGGTTGGACTCACTTATTTGCTTATACTATTTGCAATGAATCGCGTTAGAATTTGTTAAATTATTGTAAGATTCTTTCTTCAATTTCCTACTTAGCAAATGTTGTGATACAAATATTTTGAATTTGTTATGGATGTTTTCATTCTTTATATTTACATTTTAGACATTGATTATTGACATTATGATGCTATTTTTTTAAGGGAAAATTACAAATAAAATCCTGAACTTTGCCAAATTTCACTATTATATCCAAAATTTTAAAAATTATATTTAGATTATATGAACTTTTATTTTTGAAATAAATCTAACTTCAATTGCAAAAAGCCAGTCTCCGAACTTAACTGAGGCCTATGTGAATTGACCAAATGGAATAATTGACACTGATATAAATTAAATATGGAGATGGAATTAAATAAGTGGATTAAATACCTGGTACTCTAGTCCAATTATTCAATTATAAGTGGATATATTTAATCTAGTCAGCTAAAAAGTACGGACACGGATATAGCCACGAGGGTACGATACAGTGGAACACAAGGACATAACAAATTCTAAAAAATTAGGATACATATACAGCATAATAAAATAATAAAAAAAGTAATTCAAAAATAAAATTCAAAATTTAAACATGTTGTAAGCTTAAAAATTAAATAAATGTCATAACTAACAAGTATTCAGTTCAAATAAATCAAAAAAAGTATCCAAACATTATCATTTAAAAAAAACATAACTACATTAGGCTAAGCAAGCAGTTCAATCAGTCCAATAACATGTAAACAATTAGGCTAAGCAAGCAGTTCAATGAATCCAACCCCTCCAACAGATCCAACAGCTCCAATTGCTTCCCTTGTTTTTTAAACATAACTAAATTAGACGAAATTTTCAATCAAACCAAACTCAGATTTAGTCTTCTACTTCAATCAATCCATTTTTTTTAAATAACTAAATTGATAAGTGATTGCTAGTTTGTTACCTCTTGTTCATGCTGCATTCTCTCCCCTTTTTCAGCTCTTGAGACTAATACGCGAGACGCTTCCTAGCTATAACTACTCCAATAGATCCAATAGTTCTGATTGCTTGCCAGGTCGACTTCTATTTCTCTTCTGCTGAGTCGCTGACAATAAACCCGAGTTTGATTTCTCTTTTGCAGACGAGGGGTTGTCCTTGAGCTAATGGTAATGGTTGGAAATTTGGAACAGAGACAATAAAGTTAGGGTTTTTGAAGAAGAAGGGCCGGACCAAATTGGACTTACTGATTGTAGCCCATAACATTATTAAATGGGTCCAAAAGAAATCCAAGAGAAGAAAGAAGCCTCTTACTAATGCCCAGCCGTGTCCGAAACCTTTGACCTTATAATGGGTCAACGACATGCCACATGGCATATCTGCCACGTGTCTGATGCATGTCTGTGTATCTGCGTGTCTGACATGTTGTCCCTTACTAATTCTGGCATGTCCGTGCTTCCTTGTCAGTCACCATATTTAATCCATGTATAGTCATTCTATTCAGTCAATCTACGTAAGAACCAACTAGGTTCTGAAACTGGTTTTGTAATATTGAAGTTAGATTAGTTTAAAAAATGAAAGTTCATATAATTTAAATAGAATTTTTTTTTAGAATTGGATATAATTGTGATACCTTGCAAAGTTCAGGATTTGTTTTGTAATTTTCCCTTTTTTTTAAATTTGTTGTGAACATCCAGTCTTAATTTTGAATTATCAAGAAAATTTTATTTTATATTTTTGTGTTGGATCTCTCAAGTAAATGCATCTGTGCCTTTTCTTCTAGTTTCAGTCATTTGTGTCCTTAGCCTGTCCTGCACCTTTGTCAAACCAAACTTGATCATATGATTTCTAAGAAAATATTTTCTTCTTCTTTCCCCTTTCTATTCCGAGTCCATTTTCATCATGTCACCAAACAAATATCGAGATCAACTTTGGAGAATATACCAAGATCAATAAATATTGAATCTTAACAATTGCACTGATCTTGCAAAAAGCCAAAAGATCAAGGTTCTCCAATTTATCATCAATTGCCTTAAAATGTACCAATTTCAATGTTAGAGACAGAAGTATAATCATTGTGAAAACACTAAGCTTGTCTCCATGAATCATTCTTTAGTTCATTTCTACTATACTGAGGTTGTGAATTTTTGGCATTTGATAGTATTTGAGTAAATATTTCTGCCTGTTTAAAAAATTCGTGGTTCCATCACTATAATGCTGCAAATATTTAGAAAGCAACCACCTCGTTTATTCTTTACAGTTTCAATTACATTTACAACTTTTCTTCAAGTTATGATACTTAGTGATTTTTTTCATTTGCTGTGTCACAATAGCATAATGTGGGTGTTCTGTTCACTTAACTGTACATAGCAGTAAAAGTTTTTGGGAGAGGAACCATTCTGTTAGAATAGGGATAATAGTTATGGGGCAACCCACTGTTCTCTTGTTGCTTGAGGAATCAAATATATGGTGATGCTTTCTTTTGCTGAAAGTTGGCAATAGGCTATTTTAGTGCCTTTCTAATAGATGGCAGTTAGTTGACATTGATACATTGATATACGGTCACATGTCCAGATGTCTAGTTCCTTGATGTGCAGTAGATTTTCCATGACTATGGAGTGCATAGCATTACTACTCCTTTGCATAACTATTATGTCATTCGGTATATTTTAGTGGTTCTTAATTGTCAAATTTTCAACTCTCTATTGAATGTTTTGCTCATTTTTACCTTATTTATTTTGATTTTTAACATGGCAGTGGTTATGCAATGCTGATAAGTCCTCCCATGAACCAAAACTAAGACTGAAGTATGTCTAGTTATTTTTTGTTAATTTTGATAGAGCATACAGTTCCTGCTGGAGTATTTATGCCTATCCTCTTTTATTATTAACTTGTTTATCAATTTTATCTTAGGGCTTTCTTTGGATCATTATATAGATGCCTGGCAAGGGGTGCAAGAGCAGTGTTTCAGGTTTATCCTGAAAATATAGCACAGCGTGAGTTGATTTTAAGATCTGCAATGCATGTTGGATTTGCTGGTGGAGTTGTTGTCGATTATCCACACAGGTACTCTAGGCATTTCTTTTAAATGACCCTTTAATCTTAGTCATACAATAGTGATGTTTAGTATTTAGTTGGTGAAATGCTAAAGGTGTGTCAGATATTACTGTTAATTATTGGATTTATCGTGGCCTGGTCATACGGTGCTACTTCTAAGCGATAGTGATTATATTTATTTAATGGGTCAATAATCCATGAGCATCCTATCATTGCAGTACTAAGAGCAGGAAAGAATACCTTGTCCTCACTTGCGGACCGCCATCCTTAACCACAGCCATTCCCAAGGGAAAAGTTGAAGATGGAGAAAATTGCTCTGAAGATGAAATGAGTGAAGATGGAGAAGACCAGACTGTGGGTTTCCTTTAGCTCATTTTCTAACATTGTCGATTTCTGCTCAGAACAATTTCCATATTACTTAAATTATTGACATACCTTTCGCCAGGTTCGCTTTTTGGACAGGCAGAGACCTAGGAAAAGGCAAAAGTTAACCAAAAAGGGTAAAGGCAGAGAATGGGTGCTGAAGAAAAAGGAGCAGATGAGAAGTAAAGGAAATGTTGTGCCTTTCGACACCAAATACACTGCTCGGAAACGGAAGTCTTGGTTTTGATCCCAATGTTGGAATCTCGGATCTTTCAGTTTGTACTGATAAATGTTCTGTGGTGTCAGAAGGGAGCGGATAACAGTGCCTTAAGAATATTTGAAGAAAGAGTGTCGAAAGCCAGAATGTAAAGCCACCATGCGTGCCGTGTTTTATTTGGGTTTTGTTTACCTACTTAAGTGCTAGGAGGGTAGGAAGGCCTGTAAATTTTGTTTTCATTGATTATTTGCTTTGCAGGTTAATTATTCATTTCAATCAAATGGCGATCTTTCAGGTTAAAAAATCTTTTGTTTATAGTTTGAATATCAGGAAGACCATTGTTTTCAACTTAACAATCGATTGGCTTTTATGCCCATATCAGCTTCCCATTTTTATTTGGGATTTATCCGAAATATGATTTTGTGTTGGAAAATATGCTAGCGGTTCTGAAAGTGTTTTTTTTCCCTTGCAGAAATAATCGCCACTGTAATAATTAGAATCTGTTCTATGCTAAGGAATAGCAAAGGAAAATGGTCTCTCTTGCTTCAAATTCATGATATCATCGCCTTGAATAAACAAAAGTCACTACGTTTCTCATTTCCTTTCCCTGCATCTCAAATTGTTTAAAATCACTGGGCAACTCAATCTCTATTTCTATCCATTCAGTTCGTACATACCAATCATTCTTCTTTTTCCTCCATTTTTCTATTTACAGATATACAAGTAAACAATATTTCTTACAACCTTTCAATTTCACACTTAATAAAAACAGTAATCAGCCAAGCAGATCTGGTATGCAATTTTACAAGTCATCAGGAAGCTTTTCCTTCCAAATAATCCCTCCTAAATCTGTTGCAATCTATAGTCTGTACTCCTACAGTTATGCTTTTCTATCTCTTCAGGCCTGGACAACTAAGCTAAGAAACATAAAAACAAACCATTCAAGGCACACATATTTACTGATTTTATGTTAACCCTGTTATTGAAGATTGAGGCTTCCGCTGGCAGAAGCAAATCATACTAGTAAATAAACAAGTCAAAAGGGCATGCCACAGTCAGCGTTTCATATGCATATTTCGTTTCATCTGCATATGCTCTTCCCTTAAATTGTCTGAAGACCAATTCTAGTCTGAGGTTTTATACATTTCCTTGCCTTGCAGTCAACAGATGTTTTCCTAGTGTGTCTGAACTATGATTATGATGTTTGATTGTCTGCCAAAGGAAGACAAATTAACAATGTTAGGTCAACTTGAAGAAAAAAAATCGTCAATCAATTGCATCAGTAATAACCTGCACTAGTGATTTGCTGCAGCAACTGTGCACAGATTAATACAACAAAAAATTGCCTGACATGATCAAATTGTTCACAGCAACGGAGGGAAAAACAGTATGAAAGAGAACAAAAAGACTAGGTAATAGGAGAAAAAAGAGTAGAAGGAAAAAAAAATAAAACAAAAGAAAAAACTGATTAAATTGAACACATCCATACACAGTAGATCATTTATTATGTTCATCATGGATAATGTCATCCATGCATGCAAAAATTATGATATTGAAGCAAGCTGCTTAGATTCCCCTAATTGTTATTCTAGGAAATAGGCGAGCTAATGAAATATTGATTTCTGTTTCTCCAACAATAAATAGTTTGGTGTTCTTTGTTTTTTTCCGTGATTGTCCATACATATGCACTATTCTAACAGCCCATTTCTTATTGCCTCTCCATCATACGTCCAGCATTCTCTATCTTTGGCATTTGATGCTGTATATTCTCTAGTATTCAGAGGTTTTTTTCGCAGCCCAAAGTAAATGGAGGCGAGACAAGTTCAAGGAGAAGAGAAGTTGGGACAAGTGATCAACCTACATTGTAACAAAATACAATACAAACATAATAAATGAAAAGTGAAGTAACACTAGCTACTACCAATTTTGGCCATATACAGCTCATCTAAGAAAGATATGAATACTATGCTTTAAAAGGAATACTTTCGCATAAGGTTGGAAGAGTATGTCAATGAGACTTGAATTTAAGCTATATGAAAGCACTTACCTTCTTCAAATTGCTGTTCAAACCGAGCAACAATGTGCTTCCCGTATGTATATTTTTTCAAAGCATGCACATGTGCTTTTATGCGATTAAGCAACACTGCTCGCTGAGCATCAGTACATGTATCAAGAATCTTCTGGACGACATAATTTGCAAACTGGTCCTTAATCATTATCTAGTATAAAGGAAACAAGAAAGGTAATTAAACAAGTAGATGCTGACCTCAGAAATTCAATTATACAGCAAAGGGACAAGGTTGTATTGGCAAGTATTGGGGAAAAAAAAAGCTGAGGGCGGAGGTTTGAAATAAACAGACATAAATCAGCATAATGAAGAGAATTGGCCCAAAGGTATAAATAAACATCTATAGAAACTTGAGTGTAGCAATTAAAAGCTGTAATTTAAGAAAATTTCTAGGGTGATTCGTTGAAATGCATGTTCAAATTAAAGATTGTGAGAAAAAGATGTATAGAATCTCTGTACTTGTTAATGGAGCACCAAAATTGGATAAGAAAAATTTGAATAATACAGGATATCAACACACTACAACAGTTTCTGATAACATTGTAATAATAATCCTCAACAACTATAAAAGAAAGATAGTACTAATGATAGACTATAAATATTCATCTACCGGTTGGTACTGATATGAATCAGAAACAATGAAGAAAGATAAAGCTAATGGCAACTTGAATTGAACTGAAAAACAAGGGTTAATCTTTCCCAGATTAAATAGTTTTCAGAGTGCATCATAAGAAGTATTTTCTACAAATTTAAACCAATATTTAACTAGCAGTTGAACTGAAGAAGATAAACTAGCACCTTTTTCTGTCCTTTCTATCTAGAAATTTTGTGTACAATAAGAACAAATAGCTTATTAAATTTAGAACTACTGCTTAAGCAGAAGTTATCAGTGTCATTTCGTGGTCTCTCCCTGCTATAGGCATACCACAAAGAAAGCAGAATTCATTTACAATATAAAGAAAAGGAACAAAAGTTGTGCAAATGCACATGCATCATAGAACCAAATAAATGAGAACCTCCATGACCACGTATGTATAACTTAATGAATTTAGAAAATATTCCAAAAAATTTATAGTTGTTCACGAACTTCCACACTGAGTGAAATGCTATAAATATGATATGCCCAAGAGTTGAAAGCCAAATCAGAAATGCTTTATCAACATACCAATAAATTATCATTTCCTTCATTTTGCCCAAGAATCTCCTCAATTATTAGCTCCTGCTCAGCGGCGCCACCATATTCTAAACATTTCTCAACAACATTAGATGCAAACTTATGCTGGCTGAGTTGTACAATATGCCCCGACAACTTGGTTATGATTTGACATCTTTCTTTAGATTTTCCTCTCTCCAACACATGCTGTTGAAAAGACAAGTGTCTGCATTAGTATCCAATAAATGAAACAAAGAATTCATATCAAACAAGGCAGTCAAAGCTGTAAAGATAGACTGATATTTACTAGCATGTTATTCATAAAATCATACATAATTCAAAATAATGCTTTGCAAAGTATTGGCACTACTCAAAAATGCCTTTAGGAAGCTCAAATGCACTCAAAAGCATGAAAGCAAACAATCATCTACGCTCTATAACCAAGGAAGCACGGAGATGCTGAAATTAGTAAGAGACTATGTGTCCGATATGCGGATACACGTACACACATCGCACACGTATCGGAAACAACGCGGCGTGTTGTTGACCGGAAACAAGATCAAAGCTTGGGACATAGCTGAGACACACAAAGGACACGGATTTGGACACGACTGGGAGGAAGATTATCCATGTGTCTACTCTCACTCCCAAAGGCATCAGCCATCTTGTTTGAAAGGGGACAAAGAAGATTTGCACTGGATTTGCCGAATAAAGAGATGGGAACTACAAAATCAGTACCCATATCGTTAAGAGATGGGAGGGACTGCATGGTGACAAGAGGGCGAGCTGCAGCTGCAGCGGCGGCGGCCATTCTGTGCTCTGTGTGGGAAACTAGGGTTTTAGGTGTAGAGGCACAAAGTGTGAGTATTTATAGTCCATTTTTTAAATATACCCTTCAACTTATTGAAGTTTTTACCTGCTCATGCCATATGTGACACAATAATATCTATGTTAAGAAATTTGCTTAATATTTCAATAATAATCCTATAAATTAAATTATTATTATATAAAATTAGACATTTAATTAGCTTAATTTTGTATTTTTATTCTTTTAATTATTTTTTATTATTTTATTATGCAATGTCCGTGTCCTAGTTTTTTAGAATTTGTTGTGTCCCAGTATCCCACTGTATTATGTCCGTGTGGCTGTATCTGTGTCTGTGCTTCTTAGTCTATAACTATGGGATGGACCATGGCACAAAGGCAAGAAGGTTCTGGTTGGTCAGAAAATTATGCATGTTATTGACTTGGTAAATATAATAAATATTATATAATAAATTATATCATATTAAATATTAGCACTCCTGTTGAAGAAGGAAAATAAAAGTGATTTTTTTCTTCAAATAAATATTAATAAAAACTCATTTTTTTCTTTTTGAGTCTATACTCAACTATTATTACATTCTTCATCTGCATAGCGTTCCTGTGCATAATATTACTTTTGATAATATAATCTAAGACAGGTAAATAATTAATAATAAATACGGTTTTAAATTATATATAATAGATTTCTAGATATATGTAGGAGCACACTTAGAGTAGGATTACACCTGGCTTAGGAATTATTATAAGGTTAGATTATTATGTTATATTATATTATACTAGCTACTACTTTTTAGTATATATTACAAAAAAATGTACTTTTCTGCCCTTGCAATATATATATATATATAGCATGTCAAATTCATAGAACCAAGTATGCAAAATATCAGATTATCAACCAAAAGCAACTCAATAACCATAACAACTCCCAAAATCAAAAGTGATATCATCGATACCGTACAATAGGTTCTGCCTTGTTAGGCAACTATGATGGATGTGAAAAGGAGAAAAAAAATAGTCATATATTGCATATATGTATGTATGTATTTGTTTGTGTGTGTGTGAGCATGCCAAAATCATAGAATTTAATATATAAACGCCAGATTTCTTTCAAACAATTATCAACTCAATATCATCTTTACCAAACAATAGGATCTGACTTGTTTTTTAACAGAGGAAAGAAGTTAGGCAAGTATGTTGGATTGGATGAAGGACAGGGGAATGACTTGAACAAAATTTAATTTTAGTTACTGAATGGCACTAAGGAATGATCTTCCTTTATTTTTTGACAAACTAAAGTCTGATAATCACAAAAATTGTGACCCCCCTGCTTGGAGCCAGCATATAAAGCTTAGTCAGAATTATAAGATATGGTTGATTTTTTTCCCCCCCCTAAGGCTTAAACGTTTCCTATCCAACAGCACTTCCAATTAAATATAAATCCTTCAATTAAACTCCTTCAAATAAAAAATAAAAACTAAAAATCTTCACATTTTTTATACTTCAAGGAAGCAGGTGATCCCGATATGTTGTCCCGTGGTTTCTATAAGCTAAGAAGCAGTTAGAATTCAAATCATTCATTGTTTCTCCTCCATCATAAAGCATTGCTGCCCCATAATGATGCATGAATGCCATGCCAGAAACATTGTGAAAGATGTAACTGAAGTGTAATTCTTGTAGAATGCATTTCATAACGCTTTAGAATATTTTTGAATTACAAAGAAGAGAAATTCCAAGTCACACAGAAGAAAGCAGCACTGACCTGTGTCACATAATTGCCATACTGATCCTGAGCAAGAACACAGATCGACTCCAAGATTTCATCCACTATAAACTGACATTGTAGCTGATATGTACAATGCTCTAGAACTCTCTACAATAAACCGAAAATGTTATGAAAGTTCCCTGATGCACAGCCAAAGGAGATGGAAGAAAAGGGCATGTGAAAGCTCCCAATGCACCAATTTAAGTTCAATATTAGTGTACCTGTATGACACGGCATCCATAGGGATGCATAGAAAGTGCTGCTACATGACCACGGAATGCAGAGATTATAAAGCCAATATTCTCTGCTGGAATGCTTTCAATACACTTCTGAATCACATGATTGCCATTTTGATCGCGTACACATCGCATAACATGTCCATCCAGTTCGTGAACAAGCTGCACTTTCTGATCCAGCTCGATTACCTCAAGAGCCTAACACCATTGCAGAATCAAAATCAATCTCATTTTCCATATTGAACTCTTGTTTCAGAACAGGAAAGATTTCACTTCAGCAAGAGATATGACACAAATCAAGGTAGACTAAATAAAAAAAATGTAATTTAAGCACTAACTGGGCTTTTCTACAACATCCACTCATTGCCTGTAATATCTTGAAGACTAGAATGATGATTAAGTGCTGAGAAGCATGGACACGGATACGGCCACAGGGACACGGCAAATTCTAAGAAACTAGAACACGGACACCGCATGGAAACGGCATAATAAAATAACAATATAAGAAATTAAAATTTCCATTTTAATGCATATATTAACATATCTACTGCCACATATCAAACTAGAATGTAAGTAAACTAATAATAAAATAATATATAAAAGTACAATATAATAATATAGCAAGTACAATATAATAATATAGCTATCTCCTGTTGTTGGTTTTCATGTTTGTCATCTCTTTTGTCTCCTCAAAAACAGGCCCCACTTGTGGGTAATGCAGGGATGGATATAGAGGAGTCGGCACTTGAGGGACCCAAATCCCGGAAGTTACCATCGAGGGAGGGTTGATGCTGCTCCCAAGCTCACCACCAACCAATGGCAATATCTCCTCATCAATCTACAAACCCACATCAAGACAATTATCAGATCAAAGAAAAAATTCAAATACGATAATAAGAGGGAAAGAATAAGAAGAAGAAGAATTAATAGATGCAAACCTTACAGAAACCAAAGGGAGTAGAAGGGAAATCAAGAAAGTTTTCTACATGCATGCCAACCAGGCAGTGTCTCCATCAAGTACTCTGATATGGTGCTGCTCACTGCACCAATTCCTTCATTTATTACCAGATTGCCCCCACCCTTGGTTATTGGTGTGTTTGAAGTTGAAGATGGATTAGAATTTGGGGGACAACCTATAACAGGTTTAGAGAGCTTAACCCAGTTAGCAGGAACCTACCAGACGTGTCCCTGCCATGTCCCACACGTATCACAGATGTGTCCAAAGCCTTTGACCTCATATTTGGTCAACGACACGCGACGTGGCGTGTCCAACATGTATCCGCCGCATGTCCAATGCGTGTCTACGTATCCGACATGCAGTCTCCAAATATTAGGCATGTCCATGCTTCTTAGATTAAGTGATTTCATAATCTCAATTTACTAAGTGCTTGTGGAAATTATTCACCTCCATGGGAATAAAAGGAATAAGTTTGCTATTTGCAAATAAATATATCATATGCAGGTTAAATCATCCAATAAAAGAGAAAATAAAGCTAAAAATTTATTCCAAACCGCGCACAAATAACACAAGCATGAAGCAACCAGAACAGAAACAAAAATTTAATGCCTTCGTGACAATGTCTAAGCTAATAATTTCACACCAATAACATCCCAACAGAGAATTAGAATTCTCATAACGAAGAATGCAAGACCACCGCAACCTCACATACACCACCCACCACCTCCCAAAACCCACTGCAACAAATCAGAAAAAAACAAAAACCAAACCCCAAGAAAATGAGAAAAAAAAAAAAAAGAATCTCCAGAATAGAAGGTCAAGAAGAGTAATTATGCACTTGATGCAGTCAATGAAAAACACATCTGGGTTTAAACTGAATTATGAAGCTCAGATTCTTTTAAGAATTCTTATTTAGGAAGTTTAAAGTTTAAAGTTCAGAATTTTTCAAGGAACAATTAGAAAATTATTTCTCTCTATTTTAATTTTAGCATTGCATTAATTCTTCCTAATTTGAAATTTATAATCCTAGTATTTCTTTCTTAAGTCTGTAAATACCTGTATAAGTAGCTATTATTATTAGAATTTTAATAATGAAGAGTGGTTGATTTGAAAGGCTAGGTCAGTACTGCACCTGTCTTTCCCCTCCTTATATCTCTCCTCTCTTTCTTTCCCTCTGCTGCTGCTCCTTCTTGACACTTGCTAGAATTTATGGTCATGAGGAAAAGATTAACATTTTCTTTTAATATAGTGAAAGGAAAAAAAAAGCGATAACGTTGACAAGAGTACAGTATAGTTGCAGCAAAATTACTTTTAAAATCCATGACCTTTTATTCCGTTGCACCTTTAGCAATCCCTTTTCAGTTCAACAAAACAAGCCTGAATTTTGGTCAATCATATGACAATATCCAAAATTGTATTAACATCTCACATTAAGGTGGTAGATGTGCACCTATGCTCATGCTTTCTTAATCCAAAAATCATAATTTCTATCTGCTGAAAAATATGGCCTAATACCAATAAACGAGCCTCTTAAGTCAAAGTCTAAAGCCTAATTTAGAATTTTATTTCCATTTCCAGCTAATGACCTTCTGTGCCTGAATCAGTGGTTTCTTTTATAACTTTCAACATTTAGAGTTCCTACGGCACAACAAAACACAAAATAATCCACCGTTGCTATCATTACACATCCACTTTTTCTTTCTCCTCCTTTTACCCCTTTGTTACTGGTTTCTCTATTTATCTCCTCTATGCCCTTCCCATCTCTTTTTCCTCTCTACTAAGCTATATCACAATCGAGAGCCCAAAAGTTGAATGTTGGCTTTGAGAAATTTAGAGAAAGAAGAAAAGAGAAAATAAGGTGAAGACTAAAATTTTCAACTTGATTATTCCCTCAAGCTAATGGGTATATATACAAATTGGAATATACAAAATAGGAATAAAAATCATATAAAAATAAAAAGAAAAATATAAACACATTTTTAGCTTAGAATTATGCAAACATAATTTCAAATATCTCAACACTCCCCCTCAAGCTGGAGTGTATATATCATATGCTCTTAGCTTGTTACATATATATTCAATCCGGAGTCTTCTTAGAGCTTTGGTAAGAATGTTTGTCAATTGATCATTTGAATTCACAAAACTAGTGGCAATACAGCCATATTCGATCTTCTGTCTGACAAAATGATAATCTATCTCAATGTGTTTTGTTCTTTCATGGAAGACCGGATTTGAAGCAATATGTAAGGCTGCTCAATTATCACAAATTAATTTCATTGGACCGAAATCCCCACACCTTAATTCTTGAAGTAACTGTTTTAACCTAACAAGTTCACAAGTAACTAAGGTCATAGCTCGATATTCTGCTACAACACTTAATCTTGCTACAACATCTTGTTTTTTACTCTTCCATGATATTAGATTTCCTTCAATCAAGATACAGTATCCTGAAGTGGATCGTCTGTCTAAAGGAGAACCAGCCCAATCAGCATCTGAATACCCAATAATCTGTGTATGTCTTCTGTCTTCATACAATAGACCTTGTCCTGGAGATCCTTTGATATACTAAATGATACGTATTATTGCATCCCAATGGCAATCACAAAGGGCTTGAAGAAACTAACTGACCACGCTTACTGCAAAAGAAATATCTGGGCGAGTTATGGTGAGATAATTGAGTTTTCCCACTAATCTTCGACATTGTCTAGGATCTTTCAGTGGCTCCCCCTGTCCTAAAACAAGTTTAACATTTGGGTTCATAGGAATTTCCACAAATTTGCAATCCAATATTCCTTTCTCTTCCAAAATATCTAAGGCATATTTTCGCTGTGAAATAGCAATACCTGTATTTGATTGTGCCACTTCAATGCCCAAAAAATATTTTAATTTTCCCAAGTCTTTATCTGAAACTGACTGCAGAGATGTTGCTTGAATTGGATAATTCCTTCATGATCACCTGTTATAGCAATATCATCCACATATACCACTAGATAAATACATTTGCCATGAGTTGTAAGACAATAAAATACAAAGTGATCTGATTCGCTTCTATGCATCCCAAAGTCTTAAACAATAGTGCTAAACCGTCCAAACCATGCCCCTGGAGACTGTTTCAAACCATAAAGAGATTTCCGCAGTCAACAAACTAATCTAGACTCCCCTCGAGCAACAAAACCTGGCGGTTGCTCCATATAAACTTCTTCTGTCAATTCTCCATGTAAGAAGAAATTTTTAATGTCCAGTTGGTGAATATTCCAATGGTGCATGACAGCAAGAGAAATAAGAAGCCAAATAGAGGCAATCTTGGCAATTGGAGAGAAAGTATCCTCATAATTAAGGCCAGAAACTTAAGTATATCCTTTGACAACCAAACGAGCTTTCAAGCAGTCTATCTTGCCATCAGGTCCAACTTTCACTACATAAACCCAACAACAACCAACTACAGATTTTCCAAATGATAAAGGAACTAGCTCCCAAGTATTATTAGCATGAAGAGCATCCATTTCCTCAACCATAGCCTATTGTCAACCTGGATGTCCCTGTGCTTCACTAACACTTTTTGGGATAGACACTATAGATAAATTGGATACAAAGGCATAGTATGAAGGAGATAGACAATGGTAACTCAAAAAATTATAAATAGGATGGGGATTACGAGAAGAAAGAATACCTTTTTTGATTGCAATAGGTGGAGTGGGTTCCTCGGTTTGGGACGTGACCGGTGTTGGAGAAGCCAGTGGCAGAGGAGATGAGTCACTTGGAGTATTTATCTGATCTGTACCTGTAACAGGATCATCAGGAGTATATATAGATCTTCTAAAGTAGACTTGTAATGGTTTAGGAGATGGTGATGGTGTGATCTAAATGGGAACTGGAAGAGCTTCTAATATATCTTTTTGGTTTGTGGTCGGTGAAAAGTAAGGAGATGACTCGAAAAAGGCTACATCTGCTGAGATAAAATATTTGTTATTTGTTAGATCATAGCATTTGTAACCTTTGTGTAGGCGAGAATATCCTAGGAATAGCTTTGGGATGAAGCTTATCCTTACTAGGAGTATAATTATGAACAAAATAAGTGCACCCAAACACACGAGTAGAGAGAGGGTAAAATGGTTATCCTGGGAATAAAATAGAATGAGGGCTTTCAAAACTGATGAGGGCACTCGATTGATTAGATAGCATCCAGTTAGGACATCCCCCCCAAAAACGAAGTGGAACGTGATGATGGATAAGCATAGTTCAGGTTGTCTCAATGAGGTGTCTATTCTTTCTTCCAACTACGCCATTTTGTTGAGGGGTATATGCACAAGAAAAATGGTGAAGAATTCCCCAAGAAGCCATGAATTCTTGAAAAGGAAGAGACATATTCTCGTGCATTGTCGCTGCGTAAAACTTTAATTGAAGCCTCAAATTGATTCTGAATTTCAACACAAAAATTTTGAAAAATAGCAAATAACTCAGATCTAGATTTTATTAAAAATAACCAAGTATAACGAGAATAGTCATTAATGAAAGTAACAAAGTACTGAAAACCCAAGTTTGTACTGACGCGGCTTGGACCCCATATATCAGAATGAACAATGTCAAACATAAAAGAAGCTCTATTATTTAATCTCTAAGGAAAAGAACTAGAAGTATATTTCCCAAATTGACACGACTCGCATTTAATGGAAGACAGTTTTGAAACACCAGGAACCATCTTCTGAAATTTGGAGAGACTAGGATGACCCGAGCAATTATGGAGAAGATCAACTGAAGGAGCAGAGGTAAAGGCAGTAGATATTGCAGGACAAGATAGTATAATCCATTCAACTCATGCCCTTCGCCAATCATCTTCCCTGTACTCTGGTCCTGCATAGAAACAGAATGAGAATCAAAGATCACTCTATTGTTAAGTTGTTTGGAAAGTTTACTAATGGAAATTAAATTGTAAGGACATTTTGGTGCATATAAGACAGAAACTAAAGGAATAGAAGAGACATGTTTACTTTCTCCTACTCCTTTAATCAATGTTTGAGATCCATTAGCCAAGGTAACTATAGATGGAATAGATAGAAAGTGAAGAGTAGAGAAAATGTTTTTATTACCAAAGATGCGGTCAGAGGCTCTAGAATCAAAGATCCAAGATCCACTGAATGAAGATTGTGTTAGGCAAGCAAAAGAATTACCAGGTTGAGCAACAAAGACCATAGAAGAAGATGATTGCTGTTTCAATGTTTGATATCTTAAATATTCATCATAATCATCACTAATCAATGTAACCGAATTAGACCCTTGAGTTTGTATAGTTGGTAAAGGTAGGATCCCATCTCCCTGAATCATGAACAGCAGATCGACTAGACTGAGTATTCCTTGGTGGTCGACCATGAAGGGCCCAACAAGTGTCACGAGTGTGACCCTCCATATCGCAGTAAGTACAATGAAATTTGAAGCTTTTCCCTTTTCTATTTTCTCCCTGCTGGCAATGTTTTTATATGGCTGGTACAGATGACTCGGTTTCAGTCTTTGAGGAGATACAAAGTAATAGAGAAAATACTTCCTCTAGAGTAGGAATTACTAGACTTGCAAGGATTTGATCTCGTACCGTAGCCAAATCTGCCCGAAGCCCTATCAAGGTTATCACCGTAAAAAATTTGTCTCACTGGGCTTCCTACTTAGTAATGCTTTCAGAAAAAGGCATGAGAGAATTAAATTCATCTTTCAATGTTTCAATTTGGCCCAGATAATTAGCCATATCCTGAAAGCTTTGTTACAAATGGATAAGGTTAGACACAACTTTATAAATACATTGAATATCATTAGCATACAGTGTCTTAGCCTTAGTCCAAACTTTGTAACATGTTTTGCAAGACTGAAAAAGGATCAATAATTTTGGCTCCAAAGAATGCCACAATAAACTGCATAATTGTGCGTCAATTTTAATCCACGCAGCCCTAGTCTTTTCATCAATCTCACTGGCATTTTTTTAAGTGATCACTATATACTTGTCCCATAAACCACAATTCAACAGACGCCGCCCATGAAACATAATTATCACTACCTTGTAATTTGACAGTAGTGATGTCTGGAGAATTAGAAATAGAAGAGGTAAAGGGTTTGAGAGCACCTGAAATGTCGATCATTTGTTGAAGGAGCTGAAATACCATATGCAATAGAGACTGCATTAGAGGTCAGAAAATCGGATGAAGCCGGAACAGGAAAATGATGTCACCAACAAGAGTGGAAAGGCAGGGCGACTCTTCTGATACAAAATGCGTCACGAGTGGTGGTGAGAAGAGAAAGTGCGCGGACAGAAGTGGATTTAGTGAACAGTATTGATGGGTAGAAACAGTATAGAAGAAGAGAGAACCGGCGGAACCACTAGGGCTCTGATACTATAAGAAATTTAGAGAAAGAAGAAAAGAGAAAATATGGTGAAGAATGAAATTCTCAGCTTGATTATTCTCTCAAGCTAATGGGTATATATACTAAATTAGAGGATACAAAATAGGAATAATAATCATATACAAAATAGAAATAAAAATCATATACAAAATAGGAAGAAAAATATAAACACATATTTTTAGCCTAGAATTATGCACACATAATTTCAAATATCTCAACAGGCTTCACAACAGAAACAGGACTCCACTAATATGACAACAAGAATTATATAACTAAAGTATTTTACTTTCTTTAAATCTAAATTGCATGCCACTTTCGGCATTGCATACAATTCCCACATTTGAGATCTAATGCAGATTGTTTTCTCTTGGACCTGTTCAAATCACAATCATAGCCATTGTAAATGATACCTAACTAGCAAATAATGTATAACATCTGGATAGTCCACCATATGACATGTCAAATGTTATGATCCCTCTTTGTTCATTTATGCACACTCCCTATAACAAAAAAGTACCGGAAATGAAGCTAGCACAAGATGAAGGAAAAGCACTTCAATCCGAAAAGAAGACTATGAAAAGGTAATTAAGAGAACATTTAATATTTATGGAGTCAAAAGTCCTCAGCAGATGATGGGTTACAAATAAAAATTAGTCTTGCCAACTTATACTTAGAAGACCAAGACGAAGGTGAAAACCCCAAAACAACCAAACCACAAACTAGATGCATTCATGTGTCAACAGGTCAAAAGATTATGAAAACAGTGATTGTAGATATTTTATGCTCCAAATTACATTCTAAGACCACCGTAGATAACCATAATTTGGAAAAATCTACACATGATGGAGAAAGGCCATAAATCATATGCAGCAACAAGAAATGTACATAAAAGAATAGATGGCCTCTTGATGATCATCACCAAAATGTCTAATTTCACCAGCCCCAAGAAAACCTGTAAGTAGTCCAAAATATCTAACAATAATAAACTCCACTTGCACTAATTCATAGTTCCTACTAAGCCATAACTTGAAAAAATCAACAAAACAATAATAAACTCCACTTCAACTAATTCATAGTTCCTACCAAGCCATAACTTGAAAAAAATATGACAGCAAAGGCCATTATTCATATACAGCAGGAAAAGACGATTTTTTTTATCATCACCAAAATATTTATAATTTCACCCATCCTCAGGTAAAGATGAACATATTTCAAGAGTTCTTACAGAAGTGAACTCCAAATTATAGAGGTTTACACTTTACACTTCCTAGCCAATCTATGCCAATTCAAAGAAATGTGGAATTTTCTTTTCTTCACAGCAAGTAATGCAACTTTTCATTGGATTAAAAATATGGATAAATGTACTACAAGACATAAGCTGATCAGCAAACTTTTGTTAAAGAAAAAAAAAACCCTAAAAAAGTTAAAAAATGAAAATCACTAATGCACAGCACAATAAAGTGTAAATGAAAAGTCATAGCCATGCAACATGGACAAACCATAACACTCAACAGACCTTTTGGATAACACGGCAGCCATACATCTGCAGACTTAAAGGCAAAATCTGACCAGTAAGCTGATTAGCAAGTTCCTTTCTTTGCTCGGGGGTTCCATACTCAAAAAACTGTGAGTAAATAACAGAAAGACATTAACACAATTATCTTAGCTAGAAAACTGCGTTAACGTCAAAAAATAATAGAATAAATAAATGTAAATGTCAAAGAATACCTTCTGTATGACATAATTTCCAAAAACATCAGTCATTAATTTGGGAGCAAACGGAACAACTTCTTTAAATACACATGCCTTCTCTTCACCACTACAGATCTCCAACTTCTGTTGAATAAATCGGCTCCCATGTTGATCAGCACTGAAGTTTATAAGTTTTAATCATTTTAACTTCCCAACACACAGATATTTTGGAAGCTAGATAAATTGACTCAAATATAATGACTTGCCTAAATTCGACAATATTCCCAACAATATCAGATAGCTCGAATCTGCGGCCCTTGCCAGTTTTCAACTCCTCAAGAAAATTATATGTTTTTGTATCATTAAAACTCTCATGTCCTCTTTGACTTTGCCATGTGGAATATACAGATGCATATCTACCACCTGGTGGAAACTTCATTTCATTTCTCCGTCCAGAATTCCCTATGCCTCCCACAGGGGAGCCTGGCAGAACTGAAGAAGCAAGGGATGATGAGGGATAGTGCATCAACATACCCATGTTTGATGGGCTTGCAAAATAATGAGGACTAATTATTCCTCCTCTACCTTGGTAGAGAATGCTCGCCCCACTTATCTGGTGATGCATTTTCAGGTCATCAAAGCCAGCAGCAACCTCAGATGCTTTCTTTGATTCAGGAGCACTACTTTGGCTCCCAATAACACCACCTCCAGAAGCCAGTGGATCAAATTGACCAGAAACACTGTATGCCTGTCCATAAGCCTGCTGATAGTATTGCACATATGCAGGATCAACAAACTGAGGTTGCATTGGGTATCCAAGCTGTCCATAAAATTTGTTCAAATGTTGCATATCAGTTCCATATGCGATGCTCCCTCCAGTTGAAGGCCCAGGCATGCGGGTATTAAAATTTGGACCAGAGGACCCATCAAAAACCACTGGAATAGCACCGTGAGGAGGGTATCCAGCCACAAACGATGGACCAACAGCTGAATTTAAAGCATATCCTCCAACACCATATTGCGGAGAATATAATCCAGGAGGCTGTAAATTAGCATATAAGGGATTCGGTGAAGTCATGTAGGCTTCCACAGATGCATAATGAAAAGGTGTAAGCCCAGATGACTGCAATACTGGCTGCACCTCTGCTGAAAACTTTGAAGGGCTATGGAGAAATTGATCCATGCGATTGTATGTGGAATTTACTCCTCGAGAACCCGTATGAGGCTTGACAGTTTGGAGTTGAAACATGTTGCTCTGCTGTTGGAGTACTTGATGTTGCAGCATATTGCCATGAAAACTATGTGGCCATTGTTGTTGGTACTTTTGCTCTTTGGAATTCGTAAGGCTAGAAATATTAAGATCCTTCATTTCAGATTCAATAACATCAACATCTGCACTGTTCAAATTTCCTTTATGAAGAGGTAGCATGGGTTGCGTGTTTCCCTCACATTTAAGAGGTGATGAACTTGAAACAGGTGAAGTTGAGGAATTCAGGTTCAATAGTAATCCAACCCTATTTGAACTTAGAGTTGATGTGCTAAGAGGGGGATTATGTAAGGAACTGGACTCAGCATCATGATCAACTAATTTATCCATGGTTCTGGAAGTTAAGGAGTGAGAGTGATCATAAACAGGTGAAGGAATGCGTGGATAATCTTCCTGCAAATTTAAATCAATAACTATATAATTATGTTGGAAGGGGAAACAAAAAAAAAAGGAACAGTAATAAATCTCAGCTAATTGAGGATTTTACTGCCAAATACATCCCAGCAACAGTAATTTATTATCAGAGTAATTGAATGTCAAAGAATGAAACAAAAGTAAAATCGCTACCTGAATTAAATTAACCATTCTAGATTGGCCTACCAATGAAGATTCATTCTCTCCAGACCAAAATCCACCAGTTTGATCTACCAAAGTATTCGAAGTCTGATGGAGTGAGCAATCATCTTCAGACTCTTCCTTGTGCGTAGAAAGTGTACCATGTGGCAACTTCAAGGAATTATTACCCATGTCATCTACTGAAGTCAAACCCATATTACTGTCATACCTACCAATATGGCATCCCAGATGTCGATTCTCAGAAATGGGCGGTGTAGGAAGCCTAGGGTTTGGATTGACTTTAGAGTCTCTATAAGCCAAATATGATAGCCTCTCTAACTCAAAGTTTCCAACAGCACCACTTAAACCCCCAAAGTTAGAGTTCTGCTGGCAAATGAGGTTATTTATGGCTAAAAAAGAACCTTCCACACTTGGAGGTGCACTTCCACTTCGATTGGGGATCTCATCTCTGCCACTGCCATGGAACCTTTGACCCTTCCTTAGCAATCCTACATCCTCCACAACCATATTGGCAGTTGATGGTGCAAAAGTTGCAGCATCCTTATGGGGAGGCATTCTAAGAGGGTTTTCAGTTGCCATATTACTAGAATACAGTAATCCCCCTCTATCCTGAGTAAAGGGTAACAATAATGTCACATAATACCCCTGAAATTAAAGCCATCCATCTATGATCAGTGATCACACAAATATTAAGAAGGGAATGAAAAAGAAAGAAAGAGAAAGATGATAGCAATTTACACTAATTAGAAAGGAATACATATTCACAAGAAAAAGATAGAGGTGGAATAATAATATCAAAAGATCATTGTTAGAGAAACCTAATTCTATTAGAAGGCATCATAAGGAATATACCACACACAACCGCTAACATTGAGTTGTTCTCAATCAAAGTTTAGTAACTAGGAACTGGGTTGTTTCAAAGACACATAGCAACTAATGCATCAAGAAAAACAAAAATAAGACTTTTCCAAGCTAAACCTGGCTCTGTTCATTTTCACAACAACTAGAGCAATAAGAAAAAAAAAATTATATACGGAAAGTGTGATATGAGACTTCTTGTAGCATCAGAATAAGAAATTTCCAATTTCAGGGCTCATGAATAAGAAGATCTCTCGATTTTTATCACATAAGATCAAATGAAAGTTAAATACTGAAACTCCAAATGAGTTCTTTCTTCCGGAAATGAGCCACAAAAGGCGCAAACTTTTCAACAAACAGCAAAGCTAGCGACACATATAATATAAAATGGAAAAAACATACACCAGCAAGAAAATGACTACAACCCACTTCAAGGTTACAGAAAAGAAGCAAATAAAAAAAAGAAATCATAACCTATAAAAGTCTGCTGCTTGAGTTTCAAATTTCAAAGAAAGACCAAGCACAAGTATAAAGAAAAACATCAAGTTCAGACTAGCAACCCTAAACGAAACAGTGACGATTCTCTTACCTATCAAGCAATGAAGAAGATTTTTGGAGAACCCTAGATTCCTTCAAGTTAGCGAGAGAGTGATTGACTCTAAAATGACATTTGGCTTTGGACTGTTTTAAAAAACGTTTGATTTTGAACTAAGAAGAGAAAAAAGTAGCTATCCGAGTGAAGACAGAAAAAGGTCCAATGGGATAGGAAATAGTGTGTACGTGAACTCATTGGATTTGGACTTAAAATCACAGTTTGTATCGAAAAAATTAAAAATGATAGATTTCATAAATTTATAGATAAATTATAAAATTTATTAATTTTGATAATTCTATTATTCAGTTTAACTATAAAATTTATAAATTAATAATATAATTTTTTTTATATTTATATTTAGTTTAATGAACATAATTTATAGATTTAAGAATTAATTTTTAATTTTATCCTTTATTATTTCTACCTTATATTTAAAAATTTTAAAAATAAAATTGGTTGTTTTAAGAATTGAAAAACTGAAAAAAATAAAATTATTATATATTATAATATTTAATTACATTGTTAAAAAAATATTTTTTATTAATAATTTAATGCATATTAATACTATATAATGCAAAATAATAATAATAATAATAATAATAAAGCAATTTGTTGAATTTATCTTTTAAAAGATAAATGATTTTTACTTTTTTTATAGAATAGTTTTAGAATATTATTAATTTATTAGAGACTATTAAAATAAAAAAATAGAGCAACAATCCTTCATTGATCAAAATTTATGGATTTCGAATTTTCCTGCTTAGGAGGTGGAAAATCAAATTTTTAAAAAATGAATAATTTTGGTGGATGAGTAATTTTCTAAAATTCATGACTTTTGAAATTTTTTTAAGTAATCAAACGATTAATTTGACACAAATCTATTGATTGTTCAAAATTCTTCATTTAAAATCTCTATATCCAAATATAACTTTAACAATTTAGTATACTTTATTATATTTATAAACTTAATTATAATAATTTATTATATTTATATCAAAAAAATTATTATATTCAATTATTTGTTTGAATCATAGTTGAAAAATAAAAATAATATTTTTCTATAAAAATAATTAATTAATTAACTATAATGCTACATACTAAGTAAAAAAAATTATAATGCTACATAATTCAATTTACTTTATATTTATTTTATTCAACCTATATTAAAATATTAATATTTTAATATATATTGAACAGCGTAATAAAGTATAAATATTTTAATATATATTAAAAAAGATATTTAATATAAAAAAGTAAAACAAGTACTATTTTTTATTAAATAATTTTTGTTGTTGATTTCTAGAATAGAATAGTTCTCTCATTGTATTTAACTATAATAATAATAATTTATATCCTTGAGGAAAAAAATAAACAAAGTAAAAACACGGGCTAATTTCATAAATGTTATTAAATTTTGTCATTTTATTACAATTTGGTATTAAACTTTTTAATTACTATAAATTGGTATCAAATATTTCATAAATATTACAATTTGGTATCAATTTTCAATTTTCGATACCAGAAAAATGACATGATACGTCATGTTACTCTATTATTTAAATCTTATTTATTCCATCATAAAAATATACTCAAATGATAATGTTTTCAAATATTAAAGAAAAATAAATTACACAAATAAATTATAAAAATGAAAATAATCTATGTAATCGTCACCGTTTTGAGTATATTTTTATAATGGATTAAATTTGACATGGATAATGGAGTGATGTGACATGTCGTATCATCTTTCCGGTGTTGGAAATTGAAAATTGATATTAAATTGTAATATTTATAAAATATTTAGTACCAATTTGTAACAATTAGAATATTTGATACTAAATTGTAACAAAATTATAAAATTTAATATCATTTGTGCAATTAGCTTGAAAAAACATAATTCAACTCAGATTTGTTCAGGAATAGATTCATAATTTCTCTTATGTGGGGGTAAAATTAATTTAATAGATAACAAATTAAAATTTATATAAAGACTAATTCTCTATGACGTTTAGGGAATAAAATATATTTAGGAACAAATAAATCATAATCATTTTTGCATTTATTTCCAATTATAATATAATATTTTTTAATAGATTCGTTAAAATTCTTAATCGTATTCAGAAATACGGAAAATAATATTTGGCTTATCAAATTATCTATCGAATTATGAAAAATATTCAACAAAAAAACAAAAACAAATTCACTATTTGTTTACATCAAGTAATACGTAGTGTAATTAAAAATATTTAAAAATCAGAAAAAATATATATATTTTTTACATCCAAGATCATTAAATAAAAATTCAAAGATAAAAAAGAAACAAATAATTTAACCGATATATAAAAAAAAAATAAGTTACTATGTAAAGTAATCAATATTATATAAAAAAAAATTTAACTACAATTAGCTCAATTAGTGTATAAATAATTAAATAATCATTACAAATGTGAAAAGTCATAAGTTCAACACTTAATTCCTACAAAATTTACTTAAAAAATATCTTATAATTTTTCATAGTTAAAAGATTATTTTAAGAAGATATGATAAACAATATTGAAGTAAATATTGAATTAAATTTGAAAAAATAAATTGAATTAAAATATAAATATCAATTCTCAAGTAATTAAATATTCACAATTCAATGAATGTAAAATCATTCAAACATTAAATAATATATAATATAAAAAGAGCCAAAAGTAATATTTTTTTTATATATTTTAATAATTTACTACATAAATATTTTTCTAAATGAGAGCAAGATATTAATATATATAAAATCTTAGGGACTAAATTGAATAATATGAAACATTTGAAGGGGCATGGGGGCATTTGCTCCCATTGCCCTCACTGTGTATCTGTCCCTGACTCGTTGTTAACCGGACTTCATGGATCGATCCAAATAATCGTTCGGACTTCGGAAGCCAAAGGACTAGAAACGGGAAAAGAAAAAGCAAACAAAGAGGAACCTTGTCACTTTATTAGAATTTGGTACCAAACATTTTTATCATTATAAATAGATATCAAACATTTTATTAATGTTACAATTTGGTATCAAATCTTTAATTATTACAAATTAGTACCAAATATTTCATTAATATTGCATTTTGGTATTAATTTTCAATTTATAGTGCCAAAAAGATAATATAACATAATTCATTACTCTATTATCTACATCAATTTTATTCTATCATAAAAATACACTAAAAAAGACGACGATTGGATGAATTATTTTACTATTTATAATTTATTTGTTTTTAATTTTTGAAAACAAAGTTGTTTTGAGTATATTTTATGAGGGAATAAATCTGATATAGATAATATAGTGATATAACATGTCATATTATCTTTTCGGTACTAAAAATTTAATATTAATACAAAATTATAATATTAATAAAATATTTGGTATCAATTTATAATAATTAAAAATTTTAAGATTAATAAAAAAATTTAATACCAATTTATAATAATTAAAAATTTTAGTATCAAATTCACAAAATTTGCCCACCAAACAAAGACAGAGACCCTTCTTCTTGTTCAAAAACCCTGACATCAACTGCTCAATTTTATTTAATGGTAATTTGAAGTAAGAAAATGGAAGAATCTCATGACAGAGAAGGGTACACTCTAGTTGCAAGAAAACCCTGTTTTGGTCTTCTAACTGCATGCCCAATTTGTTTGCCTGTTTACATCTATCTCAAGTTAGCTCGCTTTCCTTTCCACCTCGATTTCAATTCCATTTACCCCGATTCGGGTACAGTTTCTTACTTTTCTCCGATTAGTTTTGCAGGTTCTAATGGTAGCTTTTGAATTTTCTTATTTAATTCATTGGTTTTTTAAATTTTTTATAAATTATTTTTTTATAAATTTATTTTTAAAAAAATATATATTCTTTTTATTTCTATCTAAAAACAGTAAAAAAAAAAAAGGTTAAAAAAACACAATTTTTTTGGAAAATCATTTTTCACCAATGACTCTTAAAAGATAATATCATTATGTTTTCCTTTGCTTTTATTTTCTTTTCTTCTTTTTGTTTTCGTTTTTATTTTTTATTTATGGGTTTTATTGTTGAAATTAATCTATTATTAATCTTGTCATCTTTACTTTATGTTTTATGAGATTCTCTAATAATCAGTAGGAAAAGCAGTGAAGCCCATTTACTTAAATTAGTCTTCTTGTGGAATGAATGCCAATTTGTGCCTTAACTGGCTGAGTTATTTTAGAATCTGAAATTTGATTTTGTGTGTTCATGTGGAGTGTGGTTAATTTTGTGTTATAGTGCGAGTTGGGTGTGAGGATTAACTGAAGTCACGGAACTGCTTACTTTTCTTATCAAATAACTTCCGCAGAGGATCAAATTTAATCATCAACATCTATGATTTGGATTTTATCAAGTTTGACCATAACATTTTGGGTATACATAAGGGCAAATTCATATGTCATGTAATGAGGAGTTCATTTTCTTATCCTGTGTTTTCATTTATCTGTTTGCATGCTTGTTCTGCTTACCATGTCTGTGCCTGTTTATGACAGCAAAAGTGCCAAATGCAGTCCACTTCTGAGTTAAATGTGTACGCGTATGTTTTTGCGTGCTTGATAATTTATATATGCGTATGAACATATAAACATCAGCTTGATCAGGATACTTTTTTGCTTTTGTATTACATTGAGTGGGGTGTTTACATGGCCTTTAATAATGAGAATGGTGGAGTTATTCAACATCTGAAGGATAATGGTACTGTTAATTTGGACTATGAATTCTGCTCAGTCCCAGAATGGATAGCGATGGAAGCAATGATTAGTTCATGGCTTGTGGATGCGATCACATATGAGCTCTGGTTAGGATCTGATGGAGCTTCTGCTTTCAAGATATATTATTCTGACCTTCCTTGGATAATAGAAAAAGCTCTATTCATTAAGCAAGTGTGTACTGTTAAGCAGCAACTTGGGATCACTAAAGAAAATGCTGTGCAAAAAGATGAAGAGGTTATTCTTCACCAGAAATATTAATCTTATATAATTTGCATATTATTTTATTTTCTTGGGTTTTAAAACTGTATATTCACATTTATATATGCTTGTTAAAGACAGATTTATAAGAGAGGTAAAATTGTATATGGAGCTTTGTCAACCAGATTAGGGGAACAGGAGTTCCTCTTTGAGGACAGGCAACTGTTCTCGATCTTTTGACTTTTCTATTTTACTTTTCTTATAAATTTTAGGTTTGACATTGTCCTATCAATGGTTTTTTTTCATGTAGGCCATCAAGTTTGGATGCACTCTTCCTTGAGCATGTCCTGTTCACTGTTCAAGCATTACATGCGAGTCCTTTTTACAAAGTTTTTATGTGATCCCTGTAGGAGCTTAATGCAGATGCTGGATAATTAAGTGATCGATCTAAATTTATTTGTTAAAGCTAAACATATGCTCAAACCTCTTAAAAAACCTTGCAATTAAAATCATCTCTATAGTTTAATGAGCTGAGGAATTTTGGAGCACACTTTAAGTAGGATCAATCAGTTTCTTTTTCTTTTTTATTCATTCCTGTAATTTTTTTGTTTAGACATTTCTTTTTCCTAAAATAATGAGCAATAGAAGCCAATTGATATTATTACTTGTGCAATAGATCAGTTTTTTCATGTGATTTAGAAGGGAAATTAACTTCTGTGTAGGTGTAGCAGTTCCATTGCAGTATTTTAACTTTTGGTGAACTAATACAGTAAAATATTGCATGAATGGCAGATTCAATTCAACGACCAGCATAGTTCTCAATGATGTCTCAGAAGGTTATTGAGCTCCCTTCGGAACAAATCTTTGTGGTAGAATTGGTTAAGTGGAGAGATTTTACCTGAATGCCAATTTTTTGAAGTGAAATTAATAGTCCCTCCGTTCCACTCCAATTGTGCTTTAAGAAAATAAAACTTGTTCCAATAACAGACTTTTTAGATTACTAATAATAAATAAATTATTTCTTTCCAATTTTATTCATGTCTTAAATTTAGAAAAATAAACTTTATTAGAATAATTATATTTTATTAGTCTCTCCATTTCATTTTAACTGTTAATTTTAGAGAAAATTTAAAATTCTATTTAT